>PVJN01010323.1:21890-43117 GCA_004026805.1 Lasiurus borealis
CCATCCACCCAGCCACCCACCCAGCCACCCAGCCACCAGCCACCCACCCAGCTGCCCATCCACCCACCTGCCCATCCATCCACCCATCCACCCATCCATCCATCCACCCATCCACCCACCCATCCATCCACCCATCCACCCAATTACCCATCCACTCATCCACCCAGTCGCCCACCCACCCAGCTGCCCATCCACCCACCCATCCACCCACCTAGCCACCCAGCCGCCATCCATCTACTGGACCTGGGGATCACGGGGAAGAAACAGGGCCCTGTACGCTGGGTGCTGTCCCCCTGAGGGGGAAGTGGCGCCCTGAGCCCTGGCTGGGTCCTTGCTCCTCCCCGGCCAGGCCATCGTGACCTTCGTCAACCAGAAGGTGGAAGGCCTGGGCCTGTCCGTGCAGAGCCTGGACACCCAGGTAGGTGGCTTCTGGGGTTCGCACCCCCCTGCCCCATCTCCCCCTGTCACGGAGAGCGACGTCCCGGGCAGGCCGGTTAGAGGCGGGTGGGCAGAGGGGTCTGCAGGCCTGGATCTGGGTGGCACCACCAGGGTATGCCCGCAGAAAGGAGTCCGGGCCGAGCCCGGCCCTGCAGAGAGGCCCTCCTGGAGGCGTTTCCGTGAAGCTCTTTGTTTTCCTCCAAGATCCAGCCTGGGGTTTTGTCTCCTGGAAGAGCAGATGGGGCTGTGTTAGCATAATACACGCCGCTGCCAGGACGGCGGCTTTATCTCTGCGCACAGGCGGAGCCGGCAGGATATTAATGCGGCGGCCGCCGAGGGAGCGTGTGCTGCGCTCTGCCTTCTCCCGAGGGAGTCGTTTTACTCTTAACTCCGTTCTCTCCTGGGCTCTGGCGCTCCTGGGCCGTGTGTGTGGCTTAGAAACACTAAGAGGCTCTTTCCCTGGAAACAGGGAACAGCCTTCTACTCGGCACGTAGGAGGTGCCGGCACCAACAGCCGCTCCGTACCTGCTGTGCGGTGTTTACAGCAGCGCTTCGAGGTCAGGGACGCGGCCCCATTTCTCAGACAGGGAAGCTGAGGCCCAGGGAGGCTGGGTGACCTCGGCAGGGCCGCTCGGCCTGGGAAAGGAGAGTAGGACACCAGTGCCCAGGCCATGTGCCCAGCGCCCAGGCCACGTACCCAGCGCCCCCTCTGTAGTTTGCAGATGGCGTCATCTTGCTCCTGCTGATCGGACAGCTGGAAGGCTTCTTCTTGCACCTGAAGGAATTCTACCTCACGCCCAACTCGCCTGCGGAGATGGTGAGTTTCCGGGGACACTCCCCCGGGTCTGCCTCTGAGTGGACAGATGGGTGCAATGGGTGCGGCCCGCCTTTACTTACTCACCTCCAGCGACGTGAGGGGTGGAGAGGACGTTTGTTTGCCCGTGTGTCCTCTCACCCACCCACCCACCCTCCACCCACATGCACACCTGTCTGTTGACTTCCCCATTCACTCATTCACCCAATTAATTAACCCCTTCACCTGCTGCCATCTATCCACCCATCCACCCATCTCTCCTTCCCTTCCTCCCTCCTTCCCTCCCTCCATACATCAATCCATTTACTCATCTGCCCATCCAACTATCCACATACCCTCCCACCCACACGCACACCTATCTGTTGACTTCCCCATTCACTCATTCACCCAATTAATTAAACCCTTCACCTGCCGCCCATCCATCCCTCCCTCCCTCTATACATCCATCCATTCACTCATCTGCCCATCCACCCATCCACCCACCCAGCCATCCATCTATTCATCCATCCATCCATCCATCCATCTACTCATCTGCCTATCCACCCATCCATCTATCCATCCCTCTCTCCATTCATCCACCTATCCATCCACTCATTTGCCCATTCATCCATCCATCCACCCATCCCTCTCTCCATTCATCCACCTATCCATCCACCCATTTGCCCATCCATCCATCCATCCATCCATCCACCCACTCATCTGCCTATCCACCCATCCATCTATCCATCCCTCTCTCCATCCATCCACCCACCAATCCATTCATTTGCCCATCCACCCACTCATGTGCCCATCCATCCATCCATCCATCCATCCACTCATCTGCCTATCCACCCATCCATCCATCCATCCATCCACCCATCCATTCATCCATCCACTCATCTGCCCATCCATTCATCCATCCATCCATCCATCCATCCATCCATCCATCCACTCATCTGCCTATCCACCCATCTGCCCACCTGCCCATTCATCCATCCACCCATCCACCCACCCGCCCACCATGCACCTGGCCGCTCATTCCTGAGACCCTGCTTGATGACAGGCCCTGTGCCATATGGGCCAGAAAGACAACCCATCACAGCTTCTGTTTTGGGAGCCCCCGTCCACGCCCCCCGTGCTCTCAGCAATGCACAGTCTTCCAATGCACATTCAACAGTGGCTCCTCCCGGGGGGGGGGGGTAGGTGGTTTGAACGCACCCTCCCGGGTCGTCGCCACCTCCCCTGGGCTCCGAGGAACCCTGTTTCACCTTCCTCCTGGCCAACCTGCGGGGAAGAAGCGGGGTGCCCTGGGCGGAGCGAAGAGAGGCATCCCGGGGCGGCAGCTCCTGGCTCAGAGCGGCCGGGGCGGAGGGTGGCCCAGCTCCGGGGCCATTTCTCTGGCGTGGACGGCAGCGTCCTGCAGGCACCGGCGCCGCGGGGCAGGGTGGGCTGCGTGGTTGACGCTCCGCCGATATTCGAGAAATGAGTGAACGAGGAAGTGTTTCCAAAACGCGGGTCCCTGTGGTCGGAGACCTCGGGAAGACAGTGACGCACAGGCCTCCGGCCTGGATCTCAAGACTCCACCTGCCCGGACTCCCCGGTGACCAGAGGCAGCTGGGCAAGGCGGACTCCCTCCCAACCGCCCTGCCGCCAGGCCCTGCCTGGGTTGCCATGGGAACTGCCGGGCAGGTGTGATGCCCGCTGGGGGCGGGGCTGGGAAGGCTGGCCACCACCGGTCTGGGATGCCCAGCCCCCAGTGGACGTTGGGGGGCTGAGACCATGGGAGGAAGGCCCGGCTGGAGGTCCCAGGGAATCGGGGTTCAGCCAGCTTTGGGGCTCGCTGTCCCCCTTCAATCCACCCCTCTCTCAGCTGCCCACACGGAAGGGTAGGCTCTACCAGAGTGTCCCTGAGGCCCGGGAGAGACTGGATGTGGAAGGGGAGGTGACCCCGGCCCAGGGTCTGCTCTGAGCCCAGGCTGACAGGGCTCCCCACCCACCCAGTGTCCCCTATCAAGACACGGGGGAGGGTGACCCCACTCTGCAGGTGAACCGGGGGAGGCCTGGGGCCCAGTGACCTGCTCCCCTGCTCCGGGTCATCAGTGACCCCGCCGGAATGAGGGCCCCGGGGGCCTGGGCCGGTGCCCTGCCCGCCTGCAGCCTGCCTGGCCAGGCTCAGAGGAGACACTGATTCCAGCCCCTCCCACCTGGGACTCAGATCAGCCCGCGGCCGCTGCGAGCCTGGGTTCTGTGCTTGGCCCATGAACCGCAGCTGCTTCTGAGGGCATCGGTCACCCCCAGGGCCCGGGCCACCTCAGAGGAGGCAGGAGGGACCGGTGCTCCTATCCCTGCTAAGTCCCCTCCCCTGGCCGCCTTACCGCCAGGTCGCCTCCTCCAGGAAGCCTTCCCTGACTGGCAGGCGGGGCGCTCTCCTCAGTGGCTGCATTCCCCCTAGAGGTGGCCTCCTGGGGGCGCGACTGGACATCAGGGTGAGGGTGGGCCTCGTTTGCCAGCGTCCGGGGGGTCTTGTCGTTGTAGCTGCACAACGTCACCCTGGCCCTGGAGCTGCTGAAGGAGGAAGGCCTGCTCGACTACCCCGTCAGCCCGGAAGGCGAGTGGCGGCCTTGGAAGGGGTGGGGAGCGGGGAGGCTGGGGGCGGGCAGGGCCTGTATGTGGGGGGCACTGTGGGGGCGAGTCCCGGGGCGGGGGGAGGGTCCCGAGGAGAGGAGGTGGGGGGTGAGTCCCTGGTGACGGGTGGCAGGCAGGAGAGGTGACACCCTGAGGACTCTCTGCACCGGCAGAGGGGTGCCGGGAATGGGGGGTGCGATGGGTCCCACCTGGGACTCGGGCTGAGCGTGCCCGGCTGCCCGGCATGCCCGGGGCGTGGGGAGCTCGCACGGAAGCCCCAAGTCCCAGGACAGCCCTGGGCCCGGCGCTGGGACGCTCGCCCCTGCCTGCCCGGGCCTGACCGGCCGGCTGTCCCGCACAGACATCGTGAACAAGGACAGCAGGAGCACGCTGCGCGTCCTCTACAGCCTCTTCCGCAGGCACCAGCCGCGGGGCGGCACGCACGGCGCGGCCCGGGGACCCCCGAGGTGACCCTCGCTGCCCCAAGCTGCCGCTCGGCTACTTCCCTGCCCCAGGCCCCAGCCCCCTCCCCCCTCCCCCCCTCCACCCCTCCGTGTCCATCTGCTTGAGAACCTGTGAACCTGCCACACGTGGATCCGTTCCGAGCCAACCTCTGGCCTCGCTGGTTTATTTTAACGCGGTGTCTCCGGAGTTATTTGGGGCGCCTGCCAGGGCCCCGGGGAGGGGGGCGCTCACTATGCATAAACATGAGGTGACCCAGGCACAGCCCCGCTCCCCGCAGGGCCGCTGTGGAGGTGCGAGTGTCCCCGGGGGCAGCCAGAGCCTGTCCCCGGGGTGGGAGGGCTGGCTGTGAGGGCAGCGGGCGCTCAGGGGTCAGGCTGATGGCCAGAGGCCCCGGCCTGGCCTCACTCAGCCTCCGCCGCTGCCAGGGTGAGGGTGATGGTCCCGGGCTCACCCTCCAGCTGCAGGAGCCGCACGTGACGCCAAACTTACATTCCCCAGCCGCTCAGGGAGTTAACCCAGTTATTGCCCAGGCTGAAATCAGGCGCCATGCCCGTCCCAGGCAGGAAGTCCTCGTGGTGGTGGGTGGTGGCTCAGCGTCTCTCCCCCCGTCTGTCCCCGGAAGGTGACGCAGGCTCTGGTCCTCCTGGCGCTGCTGGTTCTGACCTTCCCACTGACCCCCATCCGCCCCCTCCCCCATCCCAGCCTCTCCACGCTGAGCGCGGTCAGCCCTGCCTGACACCCCTCATCCCAGCCACCCAGCACCTGCCCCTCACAAGAGGGGGGCATCCTTGAGGAGAGGCTGGAGGAGGGGTGGCCCTGGGACAGGGCGATGCCTGGGGGTCCGGTGTCTGGGGGGGTGTAGGAGGAGTGGCTCCACCAAGGAGGCGGAGGAGGGTACAGGGAGCCCCTCCCTCCGTGCAGCCTGCCACCCAGCACCCCGCTCTCCCTGCCTCCCCTCCCCCTCCCCCTCCAGCCCCAGAAATGGGGCTCCAGCTGGCGCGGCTGTGGGAGTTGGAAGCGGGTCTTCCAGCGGCGGGAGGGGCAGGGAGACGGGAAATGCCTCGAAGGCGGAGGGGCCGGGCTGGAGCCTCTTCCCAAAATAGCCGGGCAGCTGCCTCGGCCCGGAGCCGGCATGTGCGCGCCGGGAACAGATGGCGCGAGAAACGTGTTCTTTACCCACGTCAGCTGGCAGGGAGCAGCCGGTCTGCCGGCCGTGCTCCCCCCCTGTCCCCCCTGCCTGCCTCCCCGTGGTTACCGGCCACAGCCGCCCCTCACCCCCTGCCCCCTCAGCGCCTCCGGGGGAGACCTGCAGCTGGGCGGAGGGCACCTCCAGCCTCAGAGCTCTCGGCCCTCATCACCGCGGGCCGGTCTGCCCCAAGGGGCACCCGGGCACCTCAGTTCCGGGGCTCCGGGCTGAGCGGGAGCAGCAGCCTCTGTGGGGGTGGGGGCCAGGGGGGTGGGGAAAGGAGCAATGGGAGGTGCCAGAAAGGGTTCTTCCCGAGAGAACCGCCAGGTGGCCCGGTCGTCCAGCAGGTGTGGACGTTCCTGCACTAATTAACCCGCGAGCGTTTCCGTCAGCGGGCACGTCAGTGCTCAGAGGGCATCGATGCCCGGATGGGCTTTTACCTCCACATGAACCCGGTGCTTGGGCCGCTCCTCAGGGGCTGAGCCCACCCGGCGGGCTGAACCCCGACACCTCGCATACCCCCAACACCTGGCACCCCCTCCTCCCCAACAAACCTCGCATACCCTCTGACACCTCACACATACTCTGTGCTCGCTGCTCTGACCTCTGGCCAGTGCCCTGGGCCACGGAGCAAGGCCGGCGGTCAGTCGCCAGCTCGGCCAGTGGGGGACGCAGCTCCAGGCCACTCTTCCCTCTCCGCTGTCTGTGGCCCCGGGAGCGGTGCGGCCTCTCGGGGTGGCCTCACTCCACGCCCCGGGGCCTCCTCCCAACTGCACGGTCTCGGGCAAGGCACTGCCCTTCCCTGCGAGCGGGTGTGCTGAGCCCCAGAGCGAGGACACAAGGGGCCTGCCGCCCGCCGAGCCCGGCTCCTGGTCCAGGTGCGGGAACCGGAAGCTTTGGGCCCGGAACCCGGAACCAGCGTAAAGCGAGGCTGAGCTGGGTAGCCGAGGCTGGGGACCACAGGACTGGAACATTCTGCAACTTCTTTTTTTTTTTTTAATATTCGAGTGGCCTGGGGCATGAAATTCATGCACTGGGGGGAGGGAATCCTGGCCTGCGCCCTGTCACAGTGCGGGAGCCCCGAAATCCATCGCCCAAAGAGGTAGGCCCCGCCCACCCACCTGGAGCTCGTCAATGGATTTCCCCAAAGTGGTAGGCAGGAGCCGGGGGAGACCTGCAGATCCTGGGCCGGCTCAAGGCGGAGGCCTGCAGACCCCCGGGGACGGGCCCTCAGCGGGGGCCTCTCTCTGTGCGCACCTGCCTAACCCTCCCCCCTCCCCCTACTGTGGCCCCACCCCCATCCCCAACGTCCCAACCCTGCAAGGCCCCGCCCACTCACGCCTGTGTGCATGCCGCCTGCTGAGCTGTCTGACATTGTGGTGTTCCAGACAATTTGCATATTCCTCTGTTATTATATGGGATTTTTATTGATGTCAGAGAGGACAGGAGAGGGAGAGAGACAGACACATCAATGCTGAGAGAGAATCATGAATCACTGCCTCCTGCACGCCCCACACTGGGGATGGATGCAGCCTGCAACCCAGGCCTGTGCCCCTGACCGGAATCAAACTGTGACCTCCTGGTTCATAGGTCGATGCTCAACCCTGGAGCCACGCCTGCTGAGCTGCAACTTCCTCCCAGTGGAGCCCTTTGACCCCTCCTTCTGACCTTTCCCAGCCCTCCCAGCCTGGGTCCCGCACAGCCAATCAAGTGCATCACTCCCCGCCCCCACCCCCGCCCGCCCTCTAGCACAGTGGGAACTGGCATTGAAGACGGGGCGTCCGGGTTCAAGTCCCCACTCGGCCCTTGGTCTGCTGTGACTTCCTGGGAGGGACTGGACTTCCTGAGTCGGTGCTTCCTCCTGGTAAGGGGGTCACCCCGGGGCGGCCGGGCTGACACATCGTGGGGTCCACGCTGGGCTCGGCACTGCTGGTGCCCCCCAGCGCCCAGGCCTGCTCTGTGCCCTCGAGCTCCTCACAGCCGACAGCTGGGGGGGCTGGGTGTCCCCGGAGGAAGCTGCCCGCCTTCGGTGACCGCACCTCAGGGCTCTGCGGCTGGCCGTTGCCTGCTGCCGTGGACTGGCCGTGGAGAGCCAGAGACGCAAGGAGCGGCCTCCAGGAGACAGAGCCAGGCCCCGTGGTGCGGGGCCACCCGGGCCACCAGCCAGAGGAGGGTCCTGCCCGACCCCCAGGTGGTCAGCCCAGCGGGGGAAGGAGCCCGCCACCCCCGCGGACAGGTGGCCGCCTCCGGCTGCTCCCCCGGGGGGTGGGCACCCCGGCCCCTCCAGGCACAGACAAAGGTTTGGACGCCTCCTTCCTGGACAGCGCGGCTTCCCCGGCCAGCTTGGCAGGTGGAGTGGAGCCGGAGAGGGAGACAGACGGCCAGGTGCGGGCTGGCGGGGATCTGGCTCCTCCCCCTCCTCCTCCTCCTCCTCCTCCTCCTCCTCCTCCTCCGGCACAGCTGGCAGATGTTCGGGCCGGCCTGCCAGGACCCGGCCTGCCCAAGAGTTCCCCCCACCCCCCTGCCCCCATGTGTGGGTGTGTGTGTTTAGGAAAAACGTTACAGGAGCACCCAACCCTTTCAGCTCACCGAGCACACACGGCGCCTGCCGCCTCTGCAATAGAACACGGTGCCGAGCGAGGAAGCCGGCTGCTGACCAGCCCTCAGTGGGGGCCTCCCTCTGTGCACACCTGCCTAACCCTCCCTCGCTCCCCCCCTGCTGTGGCCCCACTCCCCATCCCCAACGTCCCACCGCTGCAAGGCCCCGCCCACCCATATTCCTCTGTTATTATATGGGATTTTTATTGATGTCAGAGAGGGCAGAAGAGGGAGAGGGATAGACACATCAATGCTGAGAGAGAATCATGAATTGCTGCCTCCTGCACACCCCACACTGGGGATGGATGTGGCCTGCAACCCAGGTCTGTGCCCCTGACCAGAATGGAACTGTGACCTCCTGGTTCATAGGTCAGTGCTCAACCACGGTGCCCATACCCCGTCTCTGCGCCCCGTCTCCACGGTTCTAGAAAAGCCAGAGGTGGCAACACCTGCTTGGTTGAACCCCGGATGGAAAAGCTGCAGAAGGGAAGAAACCATGTGCATCGCTGTTGTGTCAGGAACCAGGCCAGGAGCTGCAGACAGACACCCTGCCCCGCTCCGGCTGCAAATTCCCAGGAGTCACGGCTTGTGGCTGCCACCCCCCCCCCCCCGGGGCTGGGCTGGAATATTTGCCAGCTGCCGGGTTGTTCTTGGAGGCAGTTCATGACAAGGGGAATGCCCGATGTTCCTTTAAAGGTTGCCTGCCGCCTCGGGCTATGCCCATCAGGGTGCGGGGCCTCTGCGTGGCTCAGGGGCTCCCCCTCCTCTCGGAGTGAGGGGTGCAGGGCAGAGCCAGGGCGTGTGGGTGAGAACCCATCATGGCCCGGGCGGCAGGGGGCGGGGCCGGCTGTTTGGGTCCCTGTTGGGCGCCTGGCCCCGCCCATCGGTGCCGGCTCAGGGTAGGTGATGGGCCAGCTCCCCGGTCACCGGCTCTTAGCACGGCGTTCATGCAGCCAGTGGTTCTCCCGTTGCCACGAAGACTTTGTCCCCCATGTCTTGGCCCTGTGTTGGCGGAAGGCACACGCTGTGGCGGAGCCCATGCCAATCCCCTGGGGGTGAGGTGTGACCACGGGGGACAGAAGGGGTCTCCCCACACGGCGCCTCACAGCTGTGCACAGACAGCGATCAGAAAGGAAAAGGCTTCGCCAGTGCCGACAAGAGACCTGGGCGCAGGGCACACCTGTCGGCTTGCGTGCGGTTTGCAGAGGGCATGAGCCATGCACAGAAGCGGGGGGCTGCGGGGGGCAGCCCCAGCTCTGGAAGAAGAGAAGGGACCTCAGGGGGCAAAGCACAGAACCAACCTCAACGACCACAAGACGCTCCTGTGCTCCAGTAAGGAGGGGCCGGCCGGCGCGAAATAATGCGATGCCACTTTACGCCCATCACCCGGGCAGAAAGACAATCAATCTAGCAATGCCCGCCGCTGCTGGAAATATCTATGAACGCCGAGAACACTGCCGCCATCAGCCAGTGTGGACCGTGTGAAATGGATGGGTGCTGGTTTGCAGGCCAGTCACACACCCCCTAGCCACCCAAGCGGAGGCCCTGGTATCTGGGATTTATTTATCTTCTTCAATTGAAACTTTATAGCCTGGACCGGAGCCAAGCCTTCTGCTCACACAGCCGTTGAAACTTCGTTGCCTTAAACAGAGGCCTGGATCGGCCAGGGTGTGGGGAAAGCTTGGCTTTCTCCATCGCCAGGGGCAACCCAAGCCTCCCTCCTGTTCTCTCTGTGGCCATAGCCATCTTGGTTGGGTTAATTTGCATGCTCACTCTGATTGGCTGGTGGGCGTGGCTGGTGGGAGTATTGGAGGTATGGTCTATTTGCATATTACTCTTTTATTAGATAAAGTAAATAAACTACACAAATGTTCAACTGAGGATTTGCTTTAAAAATATATTTTAGCCTCACTGGGGTGGCTCAGTGATTGAGCATCGGCCTATGTATGAACCAGGAGGTCAGGGTTTGATTCCTGGTCAGGGCACAGACCTGGGCTGTGGGCTCAATCCCCAGCATGGGGCATGGAGGAGGCAGCCGATCCATTATTCCCTCTCATCATTGATGCTTCTCTCTCTCTCTCCCTCTCCCTCCTCGGAAATCAATGCAGTAAAAAATATATTTTAAAAAGAAACACCAGCATTAGTAATGCAAATGCAACCTGAAAGTGTGTCCCGTCCGCAGCGATGGCTCATGAATAGCCCCACACGGAGGGACTTTTCTCAGGTTTGAAAACCGTCCTCCACTCCCACGAAGAGGACATGCATGCGGAGATGATGGGTGCCGTCCACACGCCTCCTGGCTTCCACCGACTGACAGTGGAGCTGCGAGGGACGGTCCTGCTGCTGCCCGGGGCGTCCATGCGAGAAGCAGGTGACTGAGTGAGATTTCCGATGAAGAGCAGCGGGTGCAGCCTGCTATCTGAAAACTTTGGGCCGCGTCCTATGGCAGCACATGTGATCATACAGACAGGCATGTAGCGTGCTCACGCCCTGCTTGCTGGAGAGCTGCTCATCCAGTCGGCTCCCCGTTGCTCAGCATGGTCTTGTTTCCACCCCCATGCGGGATTCCCTCCTACCCACCGACCCCGACACGGGATTCCCATGCGACCCACCGCACACGGGATTCCCTCCCACCCGTCCGCATTTCACACGGTCCACGCTGGCGGAGGCGGCAGTGTTCTCGGCGATCATAGATATTCCAGGTTGCCTGCCACAGGCTATAATCGGTGTCATTTCCAGTGGGGGTGGGCATTGCCGGATCGCCTTTCTGCCCGGGTGATGGGCGTAAAGTGGCATCGCATTACTCCACACCGCCCCCTCCACATGGGAGCACAGGAGTGTCTTGTGGTCATTGAGGTTGGTTCTGTGCTTTGCCCCCTGAGGTCCCTTCTCTTCTTCCAGAGCTGGGGCTGCCACCCGCCCCCCGCCTCTGTGCATGGCTCATGCCCTCTGCAAACCGCACGCAAGCCTGCAGGTGTGCCCTGCGCCCAGGTCTCTTGTTGGCACTGGCAAAGCCGTTTCCTTTCTGACCGCTGTCCGTGCACAGCTGTGAGGCGCCGTGCGGGGAGACCCCTTCTGTCCCCCGTGGTAACACCTCACCCCCAGGGGCTCCGCCATGGTATGTGCCCTCTGCCATCACAGGACCTCGCAGCGCCCTTCACATCCACCTCCCACACCCCCACCACCCATCTGCCCCTCGCCTCCCCCACAGGTGTAAGTGTGCCTTCCAGAACGTCACCTCCTGGCCTCCACCGCGGGCAGCTTTGGAGCCGGCGTTCCCTCGGGCCGTGCCATCCTCGCAGCTTCACCCAGCCCGGCCCCGTGCCAGCCCACGCTCAGGCCTCCTCACGTCTGGGTCCTTTCCACGGAGGGAGGTGCGCAGCTCGCTCCACCGTCACCAGTTGAAAGGCGTTTGGACGGTTTCCAGGTTGGGGTGCAGGTTTTGGGGTGAATGTAAGTTTTACGGGGCAGGAGGAGGCCCCCAAGGGGGTCTCCAAAGAAGTCTCCATTTGCCCCAAGAACTTGCTCACAGCAGCGAAATAGTGGCGGCCATCCTGCCCCTTCTCCCTCCCCCTCCTGCCCCTCCTCCCCCCTCCCCACTCCTCCTCCACCCCCGGTCCCATCCCGTGTCCCTTTCCTCTCTTCCAGCCCTGCTGCTGACTGGGTCAGAGGAGGAGGGTGAGCTGAGAGTCACCCCCAGCCACCACCACCCAGACTAGGCCATCCGTTGGGGGATCAAGTCCACGGGGGAGGGGGGCAGGGGTGGGGAGGAGAGCTGTGAAGCATTTGGTGCTGGAAGCACCCTGAACTGGCCCTGGCCCCTTTGCTGTGGGAGCGACACAGACTGGCAAAACGGCTGGAGGCCGAGGCCTGGTTGGCAGGAGGCCTGGTGGGGGCCCGGCGGGGACCCGGTGGGGGTGGTTTTAGAGGCGCACCCCCTCTTCGTCCAGCGCTTGTTCCTCCAGAGGCTGGGGCCTGGCCCTCCCGCAGACTCACCGCTGGAGCTGGCGCCCGCCTGTCCTGAGCCAGCTCCCGAATAAGCCCCCTCCCAGCGGACGGGAGCGCTCACACCCGCACCAGCTCCGGGGCACGGCCCGCACGGGTCCCGACCGTGACCACAAACCAGGATGCGGGTTCCCTGGCGCATCTGGCACCCAGGGTGGTGGGGGGGAGGGGGGCACATATCCAGGCAGAGCCGGCTGACGTGACACTCTTTATTAAAACCTAGGGACATCTTTATAAAAACTACTGTATAGAAAGACAAAAGCAGTGCAACAGCGGTCAGTGTAAGACACGGCGTCAGTCACGGTCTATTGTTAGGAATATTGTCAGGAGTAATATTGGTTTTTGGTTTTCCCGGTCCTCGCCTCTCTCTCTCTCTTGGGAGCCCCCTCGCCTGTCCGGGGGAAGCCGGGGTCCCCCGGGGGGAGAGAGGAACACTTCTGCACCCCCCCGCCCACCCCCTGAGCTGCGGGCCCCTGTCCCGCCGGCCCTGGGGGGGCCCCGCCTGGCTAGGGTGACCGAGTCCCCCCTGGGGGTCCCCACTGAGTTATTGCACACCCCCAGGCCCTGCCCCTGCGACGTACCCTCCGGCTCTCACACAGAAAACGGGGACAGACGGGGAGGAGCTGCACGTGAGGGAAGGGGAGGTGCCGGGAAGAGGCCCTCGGGTGTCACCGGCCGGTGCCAGCTGGCCGCCCGGGTACCAGGGCAGCCGCACCTTCTGCAACTCCCCACCACGCGCCCGGGCCAGCCTGGGTCCTGTATGTACGTTGAGAGGGAGGGTTAGGGCCATTTAACTGCCCCTCCCCCCCACACACACCCCTGCAGGAGCCAGGAGCCACTGTGCCCGGTACACGGGGCGGGGAGCCCAGCTCGTGTGCCACAGCCTGGGAATGGTGCCCCGGGCAGGCGGGCGGGCACGCGGCCTGGGTTTCGGGCTGTCGAGGGCACACGGGCAGGGCTGTGATGTGAAGATGGAGCTGCTTCAGGGACAGGGCAGTGATGGCCACAGCCACTCACACAAGCATCGTTCTAGCACCAGCTGCCTGGCTGGGTCTGGGATTAGAGACTCCGGGGGAAAGGGAGGGAATGGGGGGAATCCCTCCAGGGTCACTCCCGTGGACGGGCGAGGTAAGAGCTCCCTGTCGCTCTGTGAACCTAAGTGCTCCGAACCCCAGGCTCGGTGGGTGGCCGGTGACCCAGCCTCTGCCCCCCAGGGTGTGTCCGGCGTCTCTGCCTGCAGCAGGCCGGGCCTGCTCCTGGAGGGTGCCGGTGGGTGGGTGGGTGGTTGGGGTGGGATCTGCCGAACAGATGAATGAATGCTCGCGAACCCTGGTTTCCGAGGGCCTGGCACTGCTCTGGGCTGCCCTCCCACGTGTGAGGATCCGGGCCCTGACCCCTGAGCTGCGTACACCCGCGCACCCACACCTGCGAGAAGGAGAGGCAGGAGCCTGCGTGGCTGCTGTGGGCAGGGCACGGGGTGAGCGGGTGAGCGGGTGTGGGGTTCTGGGGCTGCAGATGGCAGTGGCCGCAGTGCCACCCCCTCCCTGGGCGCTCGGCTGCCCCCTGACCTGTCCGACGTCTGTGGGGACCAGGCAGACACCCACTGCTGCCCACCGGGTGAGCCGTGAGACCGAGAACCCCCGGAGTGGCCGCCACCCGCCCAGCCCGCTGGCACGGCAGGCAGGGCCCAGGGACGGCTCGGAGGAGGTGCCTCGCGGCCACAGGAAATGCCACCTCCTCGGGGAGCTCTGGCTGAGGCCTCGCCACGCCGTCCGAGGGCCCAGGGCCCTCTCTCCCGCCGCTGCGGACCGACCGGCCGGGTGGAAGATCAACAGAAGCCAAACGGTGTCTTAGGAGCCCGGGCCCTGGGAGCGTGCCTTGCGGGACCCCCTCCTGTGGACACGGGCGGGAGGCAGCTGGGCAGGGGCGTGGACCAGGGTTCGAGGGCTCTGATGGGGGTCTGAGGGGGGGAAGTGCCGGGCGTGGCCACCCCACAGTCTCATGCCTGAAGGGACCCGCATGGAACTGGGACCTGCGGGTGAGCCGGCAAGCATCTCAGCAGAGGCTGCACCTCCACTTCTGGCCGCGTTTCCCCTGACACCCCGAGTCCTCCTCCTCCTTCCAGTCCCCGGGCCCAAGTCTGCCTGCAGGGTTGTTGGTCTGGTGAGGGGCGATGCCCCAGCCCGCCAGCTGCCTGCCTGCTGCCTGCCTGCTGTTTTCCTAAAGCAACGGGGACCTCGGAGAGAGGGACGGGATCTACCTGCAGAACCGCTTGTGTGACATGTACGTGTGCGTGCATGTGTGTGTGTGCGCGCACAGCATCTGTGTGTGCATGTGCGTGTGCATGTGCGTGTCGTGCACAGCGCCTGTGTGCGTGCATGTGTGACTGTGTCTGTGTGCATGTCTGTGTGTGCACAGCGCCTGTGTACATGTGTGATTGTGCGTGCGTGCATGTGTGTGCATGTGTGATTGTGCGTGTGTGCATGTGTGTGTTTCCAGTTAAGGCCTGTTTCATATCAGTCCTGCTCAGCTTCGAGCTCCGCACAGAGTGCAGAACCTGCCGCCGTCCCGCCCGATCCGGACCACAGGGAAAGCATGCCTCTGGGGAACGGCGGCTCCCGCGGGAGGAAGTGCTGCCAGACCCGGGAGCCACGCAGAGCGCCGGACACCAGCTCCCGGACGGCTCCCTCTCCGCTCTCTCCTCCTGTGTCATAGTTGTTCCTCTCACCAACGCCGTGGCGGAGGCCTGCAGCTCGCCGGCAGCCGGGAGCAGGCAACATAGCCTGGGCGTCGCTGAAAACCGCCGGCTCTGTCCCCCGCCCCCGCCCCCCGCCAACTTGTCACCACCTGCACTGCACCCCAGGGACCCTGCTCACTGGCCTGCCCTCGCCTCAGTGGGATGGGGACAGGTTTCTGTGGGGACGACCCGGGGTCCCGCAGGATTTGGGGGAACCTTCGACAGGTCCCCCCACTTTGCCCCTGCTGAGCGATCCCCCGGGCTCTGGTGCCACAGGCTGGCGGAGACGGGCCTGAAGCCAGGGCTGGGTCTGCCTCCCCCCTCTGACCTCGGTCTCCTCACCCGTAAAGTGGGGAGTCCCTTCTCGATGGGGCTGTGGAGAGGCTGGAAGCCGGGCTGTCTGTGAACACGTCGCACCCCACAAGTTCTCCCTGCTTCAGCCAGGCCTGAGCCCGACACCCCCACACCAGCCTGGGCTCTCTCCCTCACCCGCTCCCCACTCCCGCTGGGCCCAGCCCCCCGGATTCCCTCTGATTCCCTGAACCCCGGGGCCTGCAATGCTCATCCCCACCCCAGGGCTGGCTCCTGCTTCGCATTCAGACCTGGGCTGGACGGGCACCTGCTGGGGAAGGGGTTTCCCAGGGGCCCCTGTCCACGTGGCCCCCACGTACCTATTGTGACTAGGTTCCTGGCACAGCGCTCCCCCTGGCTGCTGTCCCCCTCCTTCTGCTCCGTCCCCCCTCCATTGCTCAGCTGGAAAACCAGCACCCCGAGGGCAGCGAGCGGCCGGCCTGCTTCCGCTGTGTGCCGGACAGTCTGGGTGCGGGCACACGGGGTCTGGCTGAGGGAGGAGGACTCGCGACCCGAGCGGAACGTCGGTTCACCGTGCAGGCGCTGGGGCGGTTTCAGCGTCCCCGGCACCAGCGGGGGTGGTGTCTGCGTTGGCGGCGTGGCCCTGGGGACCGACGATCCCTCCCGGGGTGGCACCTGCCCGTGGCCGGGACACGGCGTGGCAGTGGCGTGGTGGGCACCGTGGATGAACGTCACGGGCCTCCAGGACGGTGTGAGGGTCCCACCTGACCGTGGAAGGGTTTTCTAGAACCTTCCCCTGCAGGTTCCCACACGGCTGTCACCCTGACGGTGAACGACCTGTGTGTCTGTTTCTCCCCTGAGGTGGCATCCCACCCACCCCCCCCCGCATCTCCCCTCCGGGCAGGGGCCGGGATTGCAGACTCGTCCCTCGCTCCCGGCCCTGTCCAGTGGTGCTCGGAGTGTGCTGTGTGAGTCAGGGGTGGGGCAGCGATGGGGGATTTGGGGTGAGGGCCCGTCTACTGGGAAGCGACCAAGAGGTGTCCCCGGAATATGCCGGGGGAGAGGGGCTCGGGCTGGAAGCTTGGACTCTGGGTTCCTACCCCCCTGACCTCTAACCGCAGGCTGGTCCCCGTCACTGTGTGACCCTGGCACCCTCCTTGCTCGGAGCTGTTTCTGCAGGGGCCCCCTCGCCGGTGGAGAGAGAAGCTGTGCCCAGACGCCTGCCCCTGGGACAGACAGCCAGACAGGCCCCTTATTATTATTCCTGCGGCTCATTCTGCCACAATGAGCCCGCCGCCCTGGAGCGTGCAAACCCCGGCGTACCCCCGGGACACAGCAGGGCCGGGCCCCCTGCGGTTGGGCCCCGTCTGGCACCCGGCTGCCCGCTGCCCCAAAACCCTGGAACCCGGGATGCTGGCCAGGAGCCCGGTCCCTGACGGCCCGTGTGCAGCCGAGAACTCGGCGGGACCCCATAGAAACCAACCAAACAGAAAGAACACCCAAGTCACACTTGTGCACACACACGCACACACACACATACACCCACACGCACACACACACATACACACTCAGTATTCTCACAGGCAGGGGCCCATGAGCCGCTGGTGGGGGGCACCAAGGCGAGGGGGCCGTGGCCGGCTGGACGCACAGGCCCACGCCCTCCCGGCTGAGCCGGCCGGGGCAGCTGGGAGTCCGTCCGTCACCGTGAGTCCCCAGCGGCGCCCCCTCTCAGCAGCCACCGGCCCAAAATGGGACTATTGCTTGTGGGCAGGTGGCGCGGGGCCCCCTCCCTGCACCCCCACTCCTGAGTTGGCTCCTGGTCGCAAAGTCTGCAGGACGGGGTTCGGGGAGCAGGCGGGACTTCCTTCTCCTGCGCCATCGCCCGTCTAGGCCGCCTCGGCTCCCCCGGGGGGTGTCTCTCCATCGAAGGTGTTCTCCTCAGCGGCTGTGCCGGCGTTTCGGGGCTCCCCTCCCCAGTCCTGAGGCAGCACGGCAAAAGGGTTTCTGGGGGGAGCAGAAGGAAACAAAGGGTCAGTGCCATTTCCCAGAAGCTCCTGCCTCCCTGCCTTTGGCTTCTGGGAACCGAGGAATGTGTGGCGTTCAGACCAGAAGCAAGACAAGCAGGCCCGTTGACGATCCTCTATCATAAAAGGCTAACAGGTAAATTGTCCCCCAGACCAGGCGTTCGACCAGGGCGAGGGCTGGCTGGCCACTGCCCCTGGCCCCTCCTCCCAGCTGGCCCCACCTCCTACCAGCCCCCCATCCCGATTGGGGGCGGGCCAGCCAGACCCCACCTGTGCACAAATTCATGCACCGGGCTGTAGTGGTTCCATATGGTACTAGCAACCCTGCCCATGCAATAAGACAAGAAAAAAGCATAGCGTGTCAGAGATTCCCCAAACCAACTATTTGCAAGTCGTATACCTAGACAATTCAAGAGAATCAATAGGCTAACTATTCAATTAGAGAGCACAGACATTTCCAATCTGTGAGACATCAGACCAGCTTACAAAGCCAACAGTGTTCATCTACCTCAACCATATGTCTTGGCTCGGGACAGTCCCAGTGAACGGCTGTGGTTCTGACATAATTTTTAATAAATTGCTCCCCTTCCACACTCAGCAGTCTTCTGATTTTGATGATGAGTTACCTGGTCACCTTTGCTATAACCAGCTGAACATTATTAAGGACAGATCCTAATATCATTCATCCTAATAAAAGATTAATATGCAAATAGACTGTACCTCTGCTCCACCCACAAGCCATGCCCACAAGCCAATCAGGAGTGAGTATCCAAATTAACCCAACCAAGATGGCTCCAGCCACAGAGAGAGCAGGAGGAAGGCTTGGGTTGCCCCAGTGATAGAGGAAGCCAAGCATACCACACACCCTCACTGGCCCAGGCCTCTGCTGAAGGCTACAGAGTTTCAATTATAGGAGATAAATAAATTCAAACAGAAATGGCTGCCGCCACGGAATGAGCGAGCAGAAGGCTTAGCTCTGCTCCAGGCTACACAGTTTCAATTATAGAAGATAAATAAATCCCAGATACCAGGGCCTCCGCTTGCGTCACAGGGGAGTCGGGGTGGGGCATGGCCGGCCTGCAAACCACCTCAGGCCCCTTGCCCAGGCCTCCTCACGCCCCAAGGGAACCCCCACCTTGATCCGGGACACCCTTCAGGGCAAACCAGCTGGCCCCCACCCATGCACCAGGCTTCTATCCTACCTAATAAAAGAGTAATATGCAGATTATACTCCAGGCTACAAAGAAAAATAGAAAAATAATATAATCAACCAATATCGTTTGGAGGAAGAAAGGGAAAACAGGATGTTTTTATTTGGACATTGTTCATCGCAGGGAGAAAATAAACAATGTCTAGAAACAGATGATTACAGGTTTAATATCACGTATAATTATGCACATTCCCGACAGAGCGGGGAGGGGGAGGCATGGAGCTCGCCACCCGGCCATGGGTCCTGACTGGGAATCGAACTGGCACCCACCGAGCCACGCTGGCCGGAGAGGGCCACTGCCTCTTAGTCAAGCTCTTCATGGATCACCCCTCTCTCTTTTTTTTAATATATTTTATTGATTTTTGACATTGAGGAAGGGAGATAGAGAGTTAGAAACATTGATCAGCTGCCTCCTGCACGCCCTCCCCCCCCCCCAATGGGGATGTGCCTGCAAACAAGGTACATGCCCTTGACTGGAATCAAACCTGGGACCTTTCAGTCCATAGGCCGACGCTCCATCCACTGAGCCACACCGGTTTCGGCTGATAAGCCCTCCTGCACCCAGCCCCAGGGCATGGTCTCCGCAGGGGGGCGGCGGAGGGAGCGGCTCTGACAGGCCCACGCTGCCCATCTCTCTAGAGCGAGTCCTACTTCACGGGGCGGAGCCAGCCCCCACCTCGTGCAGGGGTGCAGGGAGCAAGGTTCCCGGAGCCTCTCCCCTGCGCACAGACCACAGCCAGGTCCTCCTCCTCCCCACCCACCTCTCTCCGCCCGCCTCCTGCTCTACCTGCAGGCCTTGGGGACTGCTCACCCCCCCCACCCCTCACCAGCTGAAGAAGTCTGGGGTGTCCGCGGGCCCCACACATGGATTCATCGGTATTTCCCTGGGTGGCGCAGAGAGGAGTGAAGAGCTTAAAGCCCAGCTGAGCCATCCTTTACGTACGAAGTCGGCAGGAAAAACGTGAGGACCTGTTTGTGAATTACAGTCTCCCGGTCCCTTCTTATGTAATAACTAGAGCACAGGCTTAGGGTGGAGGGAGCAGCTCTGCCCGGAGCGCTGGCCGCAGTGATAATCGACGTCTGAGTCGAGCGTAAGGACCGTGACTGTTACAGAAAAGAAGGAAAAAGAGAACTGGTAGAAGTGAGAGATGGAGAGGCGGGAGGGAGAGAGAACCGTGTCTTACTCATTTGCAGCCGGAGGTCTGAAGACGCCTTTACGTGTGTTTTTATTGATTTCAGAGAGAGAGAGGGAGAGGGAGAGGGGGAGAGAGAGGGGGAAACCTCCATGAGGAGCATCATTCATCAGCTGCCTCCTGCACGCCCCCTACTGGCGAGCCAGCCCCCAACCCGGGCGAGTGCCCTGACTGGGAATCCAGCCGTGACCGCCTGGTTCATAGAGCGATGCTCAACCCCTGAGCCACACGGGCTGGGCCTAAAGCATCACTCAGATGTGTAAGTGGCATTAGAGGGACCAAGGCACGTAGAGAAATAAGACAATTAGCCAATATCGTTGGGGGGAAGAAAGGGAAAGTAGAGTACAGTGGTACCTCGAGATACGAGTTTAATTCGTTCCGTCACCTTGAGGCGTGGGAAACTATGAGACGCTCGAGTCGCGGTAAACTGGTGGGTCTGTGCGATGACTCCCATCTCAAATGTGGCTCGTATTTCAAAGCAAAAATCGCTCGCTCGACGGCTCGTATCTTAAAAATCTCATATGTTAGGGCACTCGTATCTTGAAGTACCACTGTATATGTATTTGGACATTGTTCATTGTCGGGAGAAAAGAAACATCGTCTGGAAATGGATGGTGACGGGTATAATATATCTCGGTGTAATTACGAGAATATCCACGGGGAAAAAAACACAGCGTCCCGTGTTGTCAGAAGACACATACATAAAAGAGAAGAACGGAGACCATATGGCAAAAACTGACAGTGCCCACAAAAAAAACAAAACAAAAACAAAAAAAAAACCACGATAAAAGCAGGAAGCGTCTCAAAACCAAGATGACAGAACAGAGACCCGCGGTGTCTGCCGTCCCGGGAAATGGTAATGAGCCACCACACGCGCCGAAGAAAAAAGAAAAAGACCCACAGACTCAGCAGGGGCGATACTCCAAACAAAACCCACGGAAGGTGGAAGGTTCCGGAAGGTTCGCTCTAAGAGCATGGACAGAAGACAGGAAGTGCTGGTGATGGCCTGGACTTCCGGCCGCTGAACAATGCATGCAGCGACTCAGCGGTGAATGTATGTTATGTATTTTATCCATCTAATGAAAATGGGCTCTCACCGGTGTGGCTCAGTGGATGGACCGTCGGCCTGCGGACTGAAAGGTCCCAGGTTCAATTCCCGGTCAAGGGCATGGACCTTGGTTATGGGCACATCCCCAGTGGGGGGCATGCAGGAGGTGGCTGATGGATGTCTCTCTCTCATCGATGTTTCTAACTCCCTCTCCCTCTCCCTTCCTCTCTGTAAAAATCAATAACACATATTTAAAAAAAATAATTTAAAAAATTGGGGTGGTCCAGTCCTCCACCCAGATTTCACGGGGGTGGCAGCGTCCTGCACGCTGGCCCAGCCGAGCCTGAGAGGAAGCCTCTGCAGAGTCCACAGCATCAGATCCCAGGGAAGGCGGGGGAGGCTGACCTCTTGCCGGGGCGGAGTGACCTTGGACGTAAAGAATGTGCGGCCCCTGCGGGGAACTGGCTGGCTGTACGCACGAAAGGGGGCCGTCAGCCTATCCCGGAGCCCCTCCATGTCGGCCCGGGAGGCACCATGAACACCCCCAACCCGGCCCCCGGCACCGTGCATGTGGCCTCAGATGGCCGCGGAGG
>PVJN01010323.1:43217-57925 GCA_004026805.1 Lasiurus borealis
GGGAGGGAGGGGCAGGGCTTGGCCCTGAGTTGGAGAGCACAGCGGGGTGGGGGTGGGGGGCTCTGGCTCTGGGAATGGGGGGGTCCGTGGGCAGCTGTCCCCGGAGCTGGGGCTCGTTCCTCACGCCCTGCAGGCAGCCTCCTCCCCCCACACCCCTCCCAACACTCCCCAGGGGCCCGGAGGCGCCTGAAGGTTACCGCTTCCTGCCGCACGCTCTTCGCTCTTCGGTAAATATTTGATGCCCTGGCCTTTCCGGGAGGCGAGTCGCAGTAAATGGCACCCGTGCGAGGACCTGCCCTTTCCCGCAGCCTCTGTCCACACCCCCCACGGCTCCAGCCTCTGTCCACAGCCCCTCACAGCTCCAGTCTCTGTCCACAGCCCCCCAGGCCCCAGCCTCTGTCCACAACCCTGGCGGCTCCAGCCACTCTCTCCCCGCCTCCCGCTGTGAGTTTCCAAAGCACTTTTCCATCCATTCTGCCTGCTGATCCCCTTTCCCCCGCCCCCACTTCCCGCCCCCCGCGTCCCCTCCACCAGGGCAGGGCATAGGCTCAGGCTGAAAGGCAGCATCTCGCCCCTGCTCTCGGCCTACACAGCCAGCTGCAAGCTGCATGTGCACAGCGGGGAGGTGGGGGGTTGGGGAGGTGGGGGGTTGGGGGGGCGGGGGTCCCACAAGCAGGCGTGACCTGCCCAGGGCTCGGCTGCAGCACCAGGTCCTGTGGGGCACTCAGACCCGAGTCACAGAGGCGACAGCAGCCACCCGGGCATGGGCAGCGGGAGTGCAGTCCTCCCAGGGCTGCAGGGAGGCCGGGGGGGGGGGGGGCGGAGGCAGAGGAGCCTGAGAGGGGTTTGGGCGGATGAGCAGGCTCCCGTGGGGTTCAGGCCAAAGCCATCCGGCCCTGCACCCCCTCCCCTCTGGGCACCTCTGGGCGCCTTGGGGACAGCGGCCGCCCGGCGTTGATGAGCAGCGGGTCCTCGGGCCCGGCAGGCGTTGCTGGGAGCCGGAGCCGCATTGGGGACCGTTTGCTGCGCAACACGCGTCTATTCTTAGAAGCAAACGCGTTCGCAGTCACGGCCGAGCGCGCACGGTGGGGGAGGACGGTCCTCTCTGGCCCCCGACGGGGAGAGAGCCCTCCCGCCCTGTGGCGCCCCTGCCAGCGGCCTGTGGGTCTGAACCGAGGGCTCTGGGGACGGACCAGCCCCGGCCCGGCCTCCATGGCCCCTTCACTGTGACCCGCTACCCCGGCCTCGTGGCTGCAGCCCCGGCGATGACCCGGATCTCCTGTCTAATGGAAGCCAGGAGCAGCCTTCCCCGAGGGGTTCAGAGCCCAGAATCACCGGCTTCTGGAAACAGCCCTTCCCCTCTTCCTCCCTTCCCCCCACCAGAGTGGGGCTGCATGCGGTCACCAGGTCAGGAAGCTCTAATGATGCTCCCCTCTAGTGCGCTGGGTGGGCGGTGGGGGTCTCCCCGCGGCTGGGTGGGCAGGTGTGAGAGCAGGACGGTGGCGTGTCCCTGGAAGAGGGGTGCCCGTGGCGGAGCCCCGACTCTGGGCCAGGCTCCTAACAGGCACATGCCCCCTCCCAGAAAAGCAAGCAGGCTTCAGAAGCATGAACAGCCCACAGAGGGACTGCGAATCTGGCTGGGAGGACCCAGGAGCCTGGCCTGGCTCCCTCCTTCTCCCCCTCTTCGCCCCTCCCCTGCCCCTGAGCCCAGATACAGGGGCGCCTGGCCTGGCAGGGGCTGTGGGTGCCACGCTCGGCCTGTTGGTCCTAGAAGTGCCTCTTCGAAGCGCCTTCCCCACCTCCCTCTCCCAGGTGTGCTCACTGGCCCGCGGCGTGGACATTGATTTTCTCCGGCTTTTATCCTCAGCGTTAACCACCCGCTGTGGCCATCCATGATCCTCAATCCTGGCCCAGGGCCGGGCGAAGAGAGCGCAGTCCCAGCCTGCCGGCTGCTTCCGGGCCAGGGACCCTTTCTGAGGGGGAGGAGCAGGATGGAGCCGGAGGTGCGCAGCCCCCGAGGTGAGGTGCGTGCGCGGGGCCCAGGCGGGGCTGCGGCAGGCGGTCTGACTGCTCTCTGTCTCCCCCGCTCCTGTGCTCGGAGGGAGGACAGGAGCTGCACAGGGTGGAGGCTTCTCTTCCAGAACCACCTCGCCCAGGGCCCGGCTCCTCGGCCTGAGGCCCGCCTGTGGGTGTCCCCGGGAACGCCGGCTCCGGCTCTCACCGGGGCATAAAGCACAGGCGCTTCCCCCCGGTGGGGTGCGCAGACCCCAGGGCGGGCGGGCGGACCATGCCAGGGGCTGGATAGGTTGGTGCTGGGGCCGGAATGGACCATGGGTGGCGGCAAACGATTGACCACCAGCCCCCCAGCGGGAAACAAGCCCGGATTTGCAGCGGCGGCTGCCCCTTCCCCTGGTGTAAACCCTGCCAGTGGGTGTCCTGGACGCGGGGCGGGTGGAGATGCGGGGCAGCGGCCGGACCCAGGTGTTCACTGTGGGGATGGGATAGTCGCCCACACTCGGGAGTGGAGGCAGCAGCGGGTATGGCACCGCCGCCGGGAAGGGAGGGCTCCTCTCGCTGTGTGTCTAATGGAGCTCATTCGACTGTGCGTCTGCGTCATTTCACGTTTGCCAGTGGCTGTGTTTAACGAGGGGATCCCCAAGTTCCTGCAAACCTAGCCAGCAGCTCCTGGGGGCCGGGGGTGGGGGTGGGGGGCTCCCTGCACACCTCGCCTGCGCTCCTGGCTCAGTTTGCATGGGCGTTCGGAGACGGCGAGCAACTCTCACACCGAAGAAACAGCAGTGTCAGGCAAGTCGGTGCTGGGAAGGAGGCGTGATGGAAAGTCCATTAAAAGCGCATCAAGGGCCGAGACCGGTGTGGCTCAGTGGATAATAGAGCGTCGGCCTGCGGAGTGAAAGGTCCTGGGTTCGATTCCGGTCAAGGGCATGTATCTTGCTTGCGGGCACATCTCCAGTGTGGGGTGTGCAGGAGGCGGCTGATCGATGTCTCTCTCTCATTGATGTTTCTGACTTTCTATCTCTCTCCCTTCCTCTCTGTAAAAAATCAATAAAATATATTTTAAAAAAATGCATCAAGAGCCGAAACCAGTTTGGCTCAGTGGATAGAGCGTCGTTCTTGCGGACTGAGGGGTCCCAGGTTCGATTCCAGTTAAGGATACATACATTGGTTTCGGGCACATCCCCAGTGGGGGGCGTGCAAGGAGGCGGCTGATCGATGTCTCTCTCTCATCGATGTTTCTGACTTTCTATCCCTCTCCCTTCCTCTCTGTGAAAAACCAATAAAATACATTTTTTTAAAAAATGGATCAAGGAAGCAGCGAGGGCGAGGGGTGTGCGGCCGAGAGGTGTGCCTGGGACCGGGGTGTGTGTAGGGGGGCACTCGGCTTCTCGGAAATGATGGATCCCCGCCTGTCTCAGGGGCACAGAGAGCCGAACGGGCGGCGCCCGAGAGGGGAGACGGGTCACCTCCGGATGGAAGGGAAGTGGGGGGCGGCCAGAGGAACCCCATCCAGGCGGAGCCAGAGGCAGGCCGCCCAGGGAGCGTCCGAGCCGCCCCCGCCCCCGCCGCCAGCCTGCGGCGCTGAGATAAGAGCCCAGAGCTGTCCGGCCTGGGCTCAGTGACCGCCACCCCCGGGGACCCATCCAAGGCGGCTCTTCACCGCGGACACCCACCCACGCCTGCAGGTGCCGGTGGCCGCCCTGGTGTCCCTGCAAACGGTCTGTCCTCGTAAAACACCGGCAGCTGCATCACTACTTCCCGGCGGGGTCAGGGGAGCAGAGGGGGGAGGGGGGAGCTAGCCTGAAGCTGACACGCGTGCCGGGCACGGGCAGACGAGCACACAGCCCCTCCACAGGCGTGCACCGAGCGCCTACTCCCGGGCCGGGTTGCGGGGTGTGGTGTGGTACGGAGGGGGAGACAGACCAGCCCACGCTCTGGGAGCCTCCCGTGGCGAGCACAGCCGACCACAGCGCGCAGAACGGCGGGCGGTGCACCGCGAGGAAGCTGAGGGGAGAGGGGAGCAGGCAGGGTGGGCGTGGGGGGCCGTGGCTGCCTGTGAACCGTGGCGGGAAGGCCTCTCTGGCCCCACGATGTCCGGGCAGGCGCCGGGGGTTGAAGGAGGAGCCCGAGCTGCCCGTTCGTTCTCGGCTTCCAGAAAGCTCCGATTCGCCCGCGGGACCCTCCTGAGGCGCCGCCGTTCCCCGGCCAGATGGCACGCAGCCCCGAGGGCACAGCGAGGCCACCGCCGGGCGCGGGGAGACTGGGACGTCTGCGAGCCGTTTCTACGCGCCAGGAGGGCTCCCCACTCTCCTCTGCTCTCCCCAGACAGCACCTCCGGAGGCTGAGTCCACCTCCCGCTACCCTCCCCGCTGGGTGAGGTCCCCCAGCTGCCACCCCCAGGGGCATGGGGTTTGAACCCAGGCCCAGCAGCCTCTAAGCCTGGGCCCCTGCCCCTCTGCTTCCTGCCCGTGGAAAAGAGAGCCATGAGGGAGAGGCTCAGAGGCAGGTGCTCACTTCCGGGGACTCAGGGCCAGGGTAGAGGGGGTGGGGTCACTGGGTGGCCTGGCCTGGGCAGGGAGGGGGTTTCAGGCCGACATCCAGGCCCCGGCCCTGCTCTGTGCAACCGAAGGGGGACCAAGCAGGCGGGCAGCAGAGCCTCCGGGGACTGAGCCAGGCCCAGGGCCCGAGCCACTGCTGTCCATCAGCCCCCGGACGGACAGCAGCCAGCCAGCGAGTGGTGGTCACAGGGCGTCTCGGTCAGGCGGACGCTCGCCAGGACGTGGCGCCGAATGAAGAGCCAGACACAGATTTATGGCGGATGGAGCCGCTCTAAGTGAAGGCAGGAGCCGGCGGGCGGCGGAGCGGCGGGAAGGGCTGTGCTCGGGGCTGAGGCCGCTGCCCGCACCCCCTCCCGCGGTGCCAGGAGCCGGCGCTCTGGTGATGGACAACTGGACGCAAGAAGCAGGAGCGGCGACTGCTCCTGGCGGGTGGCGAGGGCTGAGGTGGCGGAGACAGGGAGGGTGGTTAAAAGTAGCGACCGGACCCCTGAGCTGGGGCGCCAGGCCTCTCCCGGCCTCTCCCGGCCTTTCCCGGCCTCTCCTGGTGCGTCTGTGCCCTCCTGCGACCCCGGACCTCGGGGGCGGGGAGGGCGTGAGATGCTGCAGGACCTGCCGGGTCACAGGACTGCGGAGGATTCGGACTCTGATGCCCGGCTCCCTCTGTGCAGCGTCTCCGCTCCCCCCGTGGTACCAGTGGACGAGGGGGCACATCCACCCGCACAGACTGGGTCCCCCCGAAAGTCACTGGTCCTGCCTTGTCTGGGTTACTCCTCCCCTGAGGATATTTTCTCCAATGAGTTTTAGAGAGAGTGGAAGGAGATGAGGCGGAGAGAGAGAGAGAGACATCGCGGTGCCAGAGACGTACTGATCGATCGGTTTGCCTCCGCGTGTGCCTTGACCCGGCAGGGGTGGAGCCTGCACCGAGGAGCGGGCGCTTGACCAGAATGGAGCCGCAAACACTGGGTTCCACGGCCGACGCGCTCCCGCGGAGAACACTGGTCGGGACACGGGGTCCTTCCTTTGGACCCGGGGATGGAGTGTCCTGGGCACCAGCCCCAGCCCCCCAGGAAAGGGGCCTCTGTCAGGGTAGGGTGGCCCTTGGGGCAGGGACAGGACGGAAAGGAGAGGCGGCTCTGAGCCTAGAGGGTCTCTGGGGGCACGTCTGCTAACTCCCCGACTTCCTCAGAGGGCAGACCCCGGCCTGGCGCCCTGCGGGGGGCGGGGGAGAAAGGGACGCCACGTTCCACCAGGAGGGGGATCTGGGTGAACTCAGGTGCTCTCGGGGGCAGGGGGGAGTTCCGCAAAGAGCTAGGGGCGGGGAGGGGCGGGGCAGGGGAAGGCAGGGCGGGGGGAGGGAGCTGGGGATGGCAGGGCAGAGGCCTGGTTCTTTCTTGGGCCTTCTGACATTTGCACAGGGTCACGTGACTTTTCAAGGGTCACGTGGTCTTTTCTCTGCCCTGCTCCCTGTGTGCAGGAAACGGGGGACAGGGGTGGAGGGGGGTGGAGGGAGGCCTCTAGGAGCCGGAGTAGCTGGGCTCACCCACGTACTGAAAGGAAATGAACTCCCCTCCATCTTGTCCTCTAGGGCTGGGACCTCTGCCTAAACCCCCTCCCTTTTCTGGGAGTGGCCACAGGGGTGCCAGCAATGTCTTAACTTCCCCGACCCCCACCCAAATGGACCAATGAAGCTCCAGGGACACAGCAAGGGTCCTCATCAGGCTAAACCACAGAAAGAGCCCAATTCAAGTGACCAGTCTCTGTCACCCTCGTCACCTCCCTAAGCCCCCTAATTATCCTGCCCCATAGAACTCATGGTTCCCGCCCGGCTCGCCCTCTTGCCTCACTGCTGCACCAGAAAGAGGCTGGGAGCCAAACCCGGGTTTGATTAAAGACTCTTTGCTTTTGCATCTGAAAAGGCTCCTTAGTGGTGGATTATTGGGGACCCCGAACTCTGGGCACAACAGTACCCCGGAGCAGGACCGTACGGGCAGGGGAGTAAGGGAGAGGCCGCGAGGCTGAAGCGGGAAGTGAGGGGGACCCGGGCGCAGCGCTGGGGCCGGAGGCTCCAGAAGGGACACGGAGGGCCGAAGCCTTGGCGGTTCCTGCCGAGCGTCCCGCCTCGCACCCGCCTGGGCCTTCCCTGGCCGGTCCGCCCGGAGCCCGCCCTCGGTGACCAGCAGCCCAGCGTGTCTGCGGCCTCGGCCCGCCTTTCAGAACCCCCACACGGGCCGGGCCAGCAGACTCCCATTGTCTGCGCTTTTTTTGGGGGGGGGGGCTGTGCGTCCTTCCCACCTGCCCTCCCCATCCCCAGGGGCCCTGTTGGTGGACATCCGTCAGGCGTGGCTGAGCCAGGCAGGGTCTCGGTCTCCCGCGTGATCGATGGGGCCATTACCGGATCGATCAGCCCGAGCCGACGTGACTCACCTCATTAATTATTGAACCCCCTCCCGAGTGGCAAGGCCGCTGCCCCTGAGCTACTTAAAGGGCCACCGCTAGCTTCGTGGCATCTCCTGGGAGGACGCAGCCCCGCTGAGCCGAGCACCTACTATGTGCCAGGCGCTCCGCCCCGATTACAAGCCCAGGGCAGAGGGATGGGGGGGTCTGGGGGTGACGGGACCCATAAATGGCAGAGCTGGGACTGGAACCCGGGCCCGTTTGCTTGGGGAAGTGGAAGACGTGGCTTGGCCGCTATGATACACATGTTTACACCTCCATGATTTCCACGTTGCTACTGATTGTTAGAAGAGAGAGATACCTATAGGTTGCCTCCTGCGTGCTCCCAGCCGGGGACCAAGCCCGCACCCCAGCCTGGGCCCTCATGGGGAGACAGACCAGCAACCTCCAGTGCCTGGGACGACGCGCCACCCCCTGAACCACACCGGCCTGGGCTGCACCTCCGTCTTGCAACCGGTGATGTCCTGGGAGACCGTGCCCGCACCTGCAGCTCAGCCCCCACAGAGCATTGGCCCCCTCACCCCACCCCGAAATTGGGGCTCCTGCACTCAGCTGGGCTCCTTCCCCCCGGGGGCGGGGGAGAGAGGGGAGCTGGCTCCTGCCAATTGCACGGTGGCTCTCGGCTCCAAAGGACACAGACCTCCCGCCTCCGCCCAGCTCTGCACGGCCTGGGACCCCCTCCCCCCGGCCTGCAGGCTCACACCCCACCCCACCGCCTGAGGCTGCACGGACAGGAGAGCTGCTGTAGAGGCCACGGATGGGAGCCCGCTCCTCAGAGGGCGGGGTGAACAGGTTCGGCAGGGCCAGCCCCCCACAAGGCCGACCCCTGGGGCCCCCTCCTTGCTGGCTCCCTCTCCCTCCTGCAGCATCACCGCGCAGCTACCTGCCTGCACGGCCTGATGCCTTTCTGCGACTCAGCGCACGCACCACGGAACCCCCAGACCCTCCAGAACCCCCGATGGGCTCACTGTCCAACTTCATCCTGAGCAGTGGTTTTCAACCTGTGGGTCGAGATCCCTTTGGGGATCAAACGACCCTTTCACAGGGGTCGCCTAAGACCATCGGAAAATGCAGATATTTACATCACGATGCATAAGAGCAGCAAAATTTCATGGTTGGGGGTCACCACCCCATGAGGAACCGCATGCAAGGGTCGCGGCCTTAGGAAGGTGGAGAACCACTGACCCCGAGAAAGCTCGCCCGGCCCATCGAAGACTGACCTGCTCCCTCCCACCCAACCCGACAGTGAGACGGTGGCAAGCCACCCAATCCCCCTTTTGCCTCGGCAGCCGGGAACCTCACCGCACCCCTTAACCCTCTGTGACAACGCTCCCACCCTAGCCCCTCCGACTGCACGCAGAAACTTCCAGATCAGGGCAGGAGCCGGGCTCTGCCCGTCACTCCGCGATGGATGCCGGCCCGGAGGTGCCCGGGGCCGGGCAGGGGCGGCCGCAGGGTCCCCAGCCCAGAGGCTCAGGCTCCCTGTCCGGGTCTCCCATGGCCTCCAGGTCAGAGCCCCGTGCACCTGCAATAAACCTGCACACCATGCTTCTCCTCTCTGCTTCTCCCCCGTCTCGTGTCGACCCTCCCGCCCAGGCACACGGCAAACCGGGTCCCTCCTGGCAAACACTCAGGAAGCGGACAAAACACACGCAACAGCGGCCTGGTGTTTCCCAGCTCACCCCCCGGCCCAGGACGGTGAGGACGGCGGTGACCAGGGTGGCCCGGCCCTCCCCCGAGCCAAGCACTCACCAGGCAGACGAGCTCTGGAAGGTGACCAGCGGCGGCGGCGGGCTGAGGGGGTCTCCCTGCAGCGTGGGCACGGCCGGGGGCGCGGGCGGCAGGGGGCCCGGGGGAGGCGGCGCGGGCTGGGGGGCCGGCTGCCCCGGCCGGGGGCCCTGGGCCGGGAGCCCCCACCGCCGCGGGTCCTGCTTCATCCACCGCCCGTGGATGCCCCACCGCGTCAGGTACACCTTGCAGATGTCGTAGTTCATGGCCGAGTAGTACAGCAGGTCCAGGACCAGCAGCATCAGCACGAAGAAGCCGTAGATCCACACGCCCAGCAGGGCCGTGTAGTTGCTGGGGGGAGAGACGGGGAGGAGAGACTGAGAGAGCCTGGCATGGGCTATGGGGCGGGGGGGGTCCCAGCGAGGAGGGGCAGTGAGGGGTCCCGGCTCCCTCTCCTCATGCCCACCCTCCCCTGCCTCTCCCTCACCGGCCCTGTCTGCCTGCCTCCTCCCACATGCTGGGCCTCTGCCCCCACAGGCCCTGTCCCAGCCGGAGCAGCCCCCACCTCACCCCAAGTCCTTCGTGGGGGTCAGAGGGCACCGTTAAGCCTTCCGCCAGACCCTGGAAACCTGGGAAGCTGCCCCATGTTCCCTTTGGGAAGGAATTCTCAGTTGGCATTTGGGGCTCCCAGGATGGGGTGAGTTCTGCCTTCACCTTCATGCCCCCCACATGGGTGCCATTAATAGACATGCCAGTGGTCTCTGTGGGTGCCCCTGCTTGCCCACCCCAGGCCTGTGTGCATGCCGTCCCTGCCACACAGGCTGCCAGCTCCCCCCCATCTGACGGGCCCAGGGCAAGTGCAGGAAGTCTGTCGTCCTGGGACAAACAGACCCGAGTTCCAGGGCTCTGCCCCTGCCCCTCAGCACCCGCACCCCCACGTGCGTGGGACTCAGCCGGGCACCCACCCCGGGCCAGCCCCCTCCCAGCCTGCTCCGGGTCTCCCTGCTTCCCAAGAGGGCAGGACACAGGGCATCACCCCAGCCACCCTCCCCACGCTCCACGTCTCATGCTCCTTCCCCCTCCCACACACCCCCTCTACCCACCATGCCCCACACCGCAGTCAGGGGTCCTGGCTGCCCCTGGCACCTGCCTTTCAGCCCTCCCTCGATGCCCTCCTCATTCGGTCCCTGTCAGCAGGCAACTCCAGGCTGCGTTCTGCCCGGGTCTCAGGGTCCCTCCATCATTTTTCTTATTTATTCACCAACATCACACACCATCCCCACCCCCACCCTGCCTGGCCCAGGGCTGCTCCTCCCTCCAGAGGCAGAAATGACAGAGGGTGAGGGTGCGTTTGCTCGGAAGCAGGAAAGAGGCACAGACGCTGCTCTTCCTGTGGAAAGGAAGTTTACCTCCTCCGAGTGTTTTGTTTATTTGGGTTGATGTTTTTATTGGTTGTAGAGAGGGGGGAAGGGAGCGGGAGAGAGAGAGAAACACCGATGAGAGAGAAAAAACATTGCCTGCTTCCCGCAAGCCGCCTACTGGGCATGGAGCCTGGAACCCGGGCAGGTGCCCTGATAGTCTCCCCTGGGTGCAAAGGAGGACACTCAGCCGACAGAGCACCTGGCCCGGGGTTGCTGGGGGGTGGGGTTACGCTGTTGGGCCCAGCTCGCGCCAACGCGGCCTTCGCACGGGCTGCGCCTTCTGCCGGCAGCCCTCTCCTATCCCCACCGCCTCCCTCCCCTCCTGGCTCCTGCCATCTCTTGGGGACCAGACATGCTGCTCCCCTACATGGGCGGCGGGGGGGGCCCTTCTCTGGCCTCGAGCCCAGCCACACGGCCCGATGGTGGAGTACGTCTTCCTGCCCAGGCCAGGCCAGGCCAGCGTCCGTCCCCGGTGCCCCGAGGGCGGGTTCCGGGCTGGCCACTGCGGCTCTGCTGCTGACAGAGGAGGCCTCTCGGTCCCACTCCCCACAGGGAGGGCCCCGCTCCAGCTCTCGCCGGACGGTCCCCTCTGGGCCCCGAGTCCCCACAGCAGGGCCCTGTGAACCCTCTTGGAGCCGGGGAGCCAGGCCTGGAGCCGGGAGGCCTCTGCTGTGTGGCCCGGGAGAATCCCTGCCGTCTCTGGGCTGGAGGAGAGCGTGCCAAGCCCGGCCTGGCTCAGTTTCCGGACTCGGATCTTCCCGCTTTGTCCACGCCTGGCCCTGCCTCGGCCTCCTCGGCAGGGAGACGGGCTGCTCCCCGCTGCTTCCTCCGGTCCCTGCGGGCCGGGATCCCGGCCCAAGGATGCTCTGCGGGTCCCAGGTGCCCCCAGCCTGGGACGCCTTCCTTCCCCGCACCGTGGCCCCCCTGGAGGAGCGGCTCTGCAGGTGCGGGCACTTAGCACAGAGGAGCGGGCGCTGCCGGTGCTGGGGCTGGGCCCCTGCCTGCGGGAAGGGGAGGACCCGCAGCCTCTCACAGCGCCCTCCAGGCCGCCCCCAGCCACCACCTCCGGGGGCCGCACCAGCCCGGGGCTTGCTCAGCGCGGCCTCCTTTCGAGGGGCAGAAGCTCCGTGCGTTTGCCCGGCTCCGGGCGTGGATCCCTCCCGAGTCCCGGGGCGGAGGTCCCGCAGGCAGAGGGGGCCCTGCCTGCCGGCACCACTGCTCCGCCCAGCACCCTCTCCCAGCCCCCCTTCCCCCCCCCAGAGTTGCTCTCAGCATGCAGCTTTCCTCCGCGGTTCCCATGGCAGCAGCCCCGGGGGCCGAGGGAGGCGAGCGGGGAGGGAGGCAGGAGCAGCTGCTGGCAGACGCGGCCCTGCAGAGAGGGAGTCTGAGACGCTGGGGGTGGAGGGGGGGGGCAGGGCGGGGGGAGGTCAGAGGGCGCTGGACCTGCTGGGCCTGGAGCCCGAGAGGCAGGGACAGCGAAGAGGGCAGCCCCGGTGGCCACGGCGCTGAAGGCACACACACCTGGGCCGTTCAGCGCTCAGATGGCTCGGGGTGAGGGGTGTGGCTGCCCTCTCTCTCCTCCTCCCTCCTCCTCCTCCTCCTTCCCACCCCCCGCCGCTCACAGGGGGAGCACTGAGGCCAGGGCGGTGCCAGCACACTTTGCGGCTTCTCACCCTCTCGGGGCCGCAGCCCCGGCGTGGCCGGCTCCCCGACCTCCTTCCCAGGCAGCAGCGCTGGTCCGCCCAATGGCTAAGCTGTGCGGCCCTCACGCCACCCTCAGGGCTCCTGACTGTCCACGGTCCCCCCTCTCCATGCCTGAGGGTGGGTGGGGGTTCAGAGTCAGCGACATGGGTTCTGGGACCCCGTGGGTGAGGCCCATGCAGCCGGCTCTGCCTGGCAGGGCTCCGTGGGGGGGCGCAAGGATAAGACCATCGAACGGGACCCCACTCAGCGCTGGACTGAAGCTTGGGGCGAGCTGGGTCGGGCGATAGGCCCAGGGACCGGGTCTGTGGGGGGAAACGGAGCACCGGCCTCAGGTCCTGGCCACCAGCTGGCCCTCGCTGGCCATCAGCGTGGCTGGAACAGCTCTGGGCACGGGCGGGCAGGCCGGCATTAGGGACCAGGTGTCGCATGCAGAGGGAGGGACGACCCAGCCACACACACACCCTGCTCCCCCTCCCCGGAGGCTCTCCGTCCTCTTAGAAACCCTCTCCCACCGCCCACCCCCATCTGCCCGGTGCAGGGGCATCCACACTCGGCAAAGACCCCTCGCCTGGCCTCCTGCGCCAGATATCCCTGTCTCCAGGGCGAGCTGACCCCTGACCCCTCATGCCCGTCGCCTGTCCTGCCCGAGCCCAGCAGACACGCCTGCCTTGGGCAGGGCCCTGGGGGTGGCCGTTGCCCGCCTCCTGCCCGGAGCCCACATGGAGGTGCTCACACACTGAACAGATTGCCGGGGCCCCTCCCGATGGGTAACAGGTGCCTGGCCCGGCCCGGGCTGGATGGGGCTGCTCCCCTCACACCCTGCTGCCCACCAGACCCCAAACCAGCCCTCTGCGCCCCCAGAAATCACAGGTAAACCCGCCTCAGAGCACCCCCTTTCCTGCCCAGGCCCGGCTGCTGGCTGATTGGCGGGGTCCTCGCTGCTAATGGACCCTATAAAGATGTGCAGACTCCGGTCAGTCAGGCTGTGCTGGCCCATCTGGTTCAGACCAGTGTCTGCGACGTCAAACCTCTTGCCTCTCAGCTGAGACCTGGCACATTCCACGGCCTCAGGACACGCCCGGCTTCCTAGATGCCCGGGGACGGCAGAGCCATTGGCCGGAGCCAGGCCCGGGGCCCTCGGGTGTGACTGGAGTTGGAACAGGTGACCACCAGCCAGGGTGTCCCTGCCTCCTCCCTTAGGGCGGCTGTGAGGTTCCCACACACATGGGGTCTCACTGGAGATGCCGAGCCAGAGGAGCCAAGGGCAGCCACGCTCAGAGGTGACCTCTGCCCGGCCCCTCTTGCCCAGGCCCACCGGGACCTCCCGCCTGCAGGCCCGAGGAGCAGTGTCCACCCTACGGCTCCTCTCCAGCCGCCTCTGAGCCCACAGCTCCCCCAGACATGCTCAGCCCTCGGGGCCGCGGGGCTGCCCTGCCTACAGGCTCCCGCACGCAGGGGGTCGCACCCGCCTCCCTCCTGGGCCCTGGTCACCTCTTAGTTCCCCCTGCCGGCCTGGTCACCCCTCACTGCCTTTCCTAATAGAAAGATGTGGACAGGAAACCAGAAGGCTGGTCAACCTTCATTGCTCTGTTTAGGGGAGATATTGTTAGCTGAAGCAGCCTCCACCTGCGTGTCTTAAGTACATTTCTGTTATTGGAATTTCCTGCCTAAAGGCTGTGGGTGTGTCCCATAGTCTCAATAAAAGGGATGGCAAGGCCAGAGCAGGGGGTAGTCCTCTTTTGGGGCTCCCGCCTGGCCCCCAATATCGCCAAATTAATACATTTCTAAGTCTCTGTGGTTTGTATGTGGCCTCCTCCAGAACCCGAACCCTGAACCACAGGGAGGTGAAAGGGGGTTCCCACAAGAGAAAGACACGCCTTGTCCATCCCATTCCCGCTGCTGCTCTGCCGGGAACCCCTTTCTTTACCCTCCCCACGCTCCCCTCCACAGGGCCTGGTCGGTGTGTTTTCATCACCGTCAGGAAAGGGGGCGTCGGCTTAACCTCTGGGACAGAGACCCGTCAGTGTGTGTTAAACCCATAACTAAGGAAGGAAGGGCCTCGGGTCCTGTGGATTCCCGCCCAAGTGCTTTGGGCCTAGAAGCCTCCCACGCCCTTGCCTCCCCTTCATTTTTTTATTTTATTGATTTTTTACAGATAGGACGGGAGAGGGATAGAGAGTCAGAAACATTGATGAGAGAGAGTCATCAATCAGCTGCCTCCTGCACACCCCTCATTGGAGTTGTGCCCGCAACCAAGATACATGCCCTTAACCAGAATCGAACCTGGGACCTTTCAGTCCGCAGGCCGACGCTCTATCCACTGAGCCAAACTGGTCTCGGACTCCCCTTCCTTTTGTAGCAGACCCGGGAGGCAGGCATGCTGTGCCCATTTCCCAGATGGGAAGGCTGAAGCTCAGAGGACAGACCTGCCTGCGTCTCCCAAACTCTCCCAGCCTCCTTCCGGGGCCCACCCACCCCGACAGTGGTGACCAACAGCCACCCTGGGGGCTGGGGTGCTCGGGCCGCACCTGCCTCGATGGGCCCCGAGCCTGGTGAGGGGGGATTGGGGGGATCGGGGGGTGGGGCCCGGCGCGGCACTCACTTGTGCGCGTAGCCCTCGGGGCCGGCCGTGAGGTTGGCCTGCATCACCGCCTGGAACTCGGTCTCGTTGCAGCAGTACTTGAACACCGTGTTGTTGTGGTGGCAGCAGAGGATGAAGGTCTTGTTGTCCGAGAGCCGGGGGCAGTGGAAGCCGAAGTGGTAGTGGCCCTTGTGGTCCGTGTACGGCTCGCAGACCCGGAAGTGCGCGGACAGGACTGGAAGAGAG
>PVJN01010324.1:0-57715 GCA_004026805.1 Lasiurus borealis
ATATATATATAAAATCTGGCCACACAGTATATATTCTTTAAAATGTCTAAATTAATTATTAGGGTAAGTGAACCCACAAAACTTTAAGTTTATTTATTTATTAAAATATATTTTTATTGAGTTTTTACAGAGAGGAAGGGAGAAGGATAGAGAGTTAGAAACATCGATGAGATACATTGATCAGCTGCCTCCTGCATGCCCACTACTGGGGATAAAGCCCCCAACCTAGGTATATGCCCTTGAATGGAATCAAACCCCAGACCCTTCATTCCATGCTCGATGTTCTATCTATTGAACCAAACTAGTTAGGGCAGAAACTCTGTGTTTATTCTTTTCTGATTCTGGACCATCATATGTTAATATAACCCTCCTGTTGCCACATCATTTTAGCAGAGACTTCAAAGCTGGGAAAAAATGGATTTTAAGTGTTCTTTTGTTCTGACATTTCCATCAGATCTGCTACAGGGAAAATTGGAAATGATCTTATGACCATCTTAGCATGTTACATGAGATTATAAATTTGGAGTAAAGGATTGTTGGAGGGAGCTCTTTTTCTCTAACTTGAGGTAAGTGAGGTGCTTTTTCCAGAGGATCCCTTCTGGTGAAGGGAAATTGACATCTTGCCCCTGGTTGGTGGCTGGGTGTCCTGCAGAAATGAATAGGCCATTAGAGTGGAGTAGATAAGTAAAAAATCTTAGGTGATGCTGGTCCATTTACCCTGGCTTCAGCAGGCATTAGGAACATGTCTGATTTTCACCTTGAAAGGTCTAAAATGATGTAGCTGCTGAAAATCAATTGAGGAAAGAAGGCTGCAGTTGGGGCAACTAACAACTAACTCCACTAATGGGAGAGCAGGGATGTATTTCATTTAGCCAAGAGGGCACATGAAAGGATGTAAAAATGGAGCCCTTGGAGACAACATCTAGTGGGGCAAAGTGAGCTACAAGTGGAGGGGATATGGGGTGCCATTAGGAACAGACTGAGGGTAAGTACCAAGAAGCTCATGCAAAGTGGTACTGAAGGGCAAGCTGGCTATGAGAAAGAGGAAAGAGGACAAGCATAATGTTGACTAACTGCCAATGAATGTTGCATGCACCCTGATATGTTCAAAATGCTGCCTCACTGATCAGACATGAATAGATCTGAACAGACATGACAATAAATGATGACAACTTGATAAGCAAAATTATGAATGCTTTCTATATACCATAACTACTAATAATTGACTATGATTATTTTTTATTGTTGAGCAATCACTTAGAATCTTTTAATCTTTTCAGTATTGCCATTAATTTCTGGTATTTGGAACTGCACCTGGAACTACTGTTGTAGATAACAAAGAGACTGAAGTCAAATGATGTCCCAGTGAAAAGTAGAGTTAAAATTGATTATTGTAATATTAATAAACACATAACAGTTCAATATTGTTCTATGTCTCTTTACATTAAGTCATTTACTTGAATGCACTTACTTTATCATAATATTGACAAATTTTTCTCAAAATTTTAATATTTGATTTTATTTAAACATTTTCATATTTTTTCTCTTATTGACATCCCATTTGAATATAACTAGTTAGGATTGATTTTTTTGAAAATTCAGACTTCATTTTTCAGAAACACTATTTGTTATTAAAACACTGCAATACAAACTGTGACAAATCTACTACTGTTCAAGTTTTTTTTTTTAAAAAAAAGCATCATAAGCTCATTTCACAAGAAAAAGATAGGATAAATTTTCTTTCTTAATTCAATTTTGCACTAAATGCTCAGTAAAGTTTTGTATAAATATCTTTGAAGCATTTGAGACTTTTCACCTAGAGGAGGTATTGTTTAATTTGAAGTTTGTGTCTCATTTGTTTTAAATAAGCATACTCTACTATCATTATTAAATGATTTGGTTTTCATTACCATCCATAGTTTACTGTACTAGTTATTTAAAATACACATAGTAAAACAAAAGGATCTTGATAGAAACTTCTCTGGGGAGGATGTATGAATAGCCAGTAGACATATGAAGACATGCTCAGTGTCACTGGTCATCTGGAAGTTGAGATATCACATCATACCTATCAGAATGGCTGTCATCAATAAATCAACAAACCAGTGTTGGTAAGGCTGTGGAGAAAAGGGAATCCTAGTGCACTCTTGGTAGGAGTGCAGATTTGTGCAGCCACCATGGAAAGCAGCAAGGACTTACCTCAAAAAATTAAAAAGGGGACTTTCTTATGATTCAGAGATTACACTTCTATGAACATATCCAATGAAACCTGAAACACTACATTGAACGATCTATGCACCACTACGTTCATTGCAATGCTATTGACAATGACCAAGATTTGGAAACAACCCAGGTGCCCATCAGTAGAGTGGATAAAACAGATATGGTACATTTAAACTCTAGAATACTATTTGAATGTAAAAAAGGAAATCTTACCTTTTGTGACAGAATGGATGGACCTGTAGAGTATTATGCTAGGTGAAATAAGCCAGTCAGGCAAAGACAAGTACCATATGATTTTGCTTATATGTGAAATCTAATGAACAAAATAAACTAACAACAACAAAAAAAGAAACAGAGTCATAGGTACTGAGAACAAACTGAGAGCTCCCAGAGGGGAAGGAGATTAGGGGACTGGGTGAAAAAGATCAAGGGATTAAACAAACAAGTAAACAAAAAAGTAAAAACTAATAGACACAGAAAACAGTATGGTGATTACCAGAAGGTAAGGGGGGGTGGGTGGAGCTAGACGTACATAAACTGGGAATAGATGGTGTTGGAAGGAGACTTGACTTGGGGTGGTGAACACACAATACAATGTACAGATGGTGTATTATAGAATTGTACACCTGAAGTCTATATAATTTTATTAACCAATGTCACACCAATAAATTCAGTTAAAAAAGATTTATTTGAGGGAGGAATGGGATTCCTCCAGAGTATAGCCTACAGAGAACACATGGAAACATCCCTGCTTCACTGCTCACAGTTTCTGTATTTGGTCCTGTTGGCTTACCACTTTATGGTTACTAGATTTATAGCCTTTGAAATTATGGACATTGGATCAAATGCTCATGTTGTAAAACACTTGAAGGTGACATTAAATGAGCATGTGATTTGAACAACTTACAATTTTACACAGGTTTGGATCACCAAAGTAAGAATATTTCCCATAAAATGCTGTAAATTTGCTAAAATTTAGCATAAACCTCCTATGATGTAACAAGGATAAAGAAACCATATTTACTATTAAAATTCAGATATATCTTTTCTGGATTTTATTTTCAATAGTTTCTTTGGAGAAACGTCTCATAGATATGAAAGAAGTATGTTATCAGTTAATTTCAAGAGGTTTTTTTTAAACAAGTGGCTAATTGATACATTAGTAATAATTGATCCAGCAAATACAGTTATAAATGTGTAAATTCTTTTATATTTCTGTGAAATAGGCTATGACATATTTAGTGACTTTAAGCAACACCTATTTATTATCTCATGGTTGTGTAGGTCAGAAGTGTGTCAAATTCAAATGCTAACATGGGCCAAATACACAAAGTTTATGTGGGCTGCAAAAAAACAAAAGCTTCAATTTTCATAGAAACAGGTCTATTTTGATAGAGACATGCTGAATAGAAAGGGCTGAAATAAATGAACAATCCTTAACATAAAGTAATAGAACATTTTAATAAAAGTTAATAGTTTTTTTTTTTTGAACATTAACTCCCCAGACACTAACTGCACAAATTAATACACAAATAAACCTATTTTTCTTGTTCTTCGAAAGCAAAATATTTCCTGTTGTGCACATCAAACAAATCAGTCAAAGACTAATGAGGTGGCAATTGGCTGCTGAAATACTTGCTGCTAGTATTAGTGGAGAGAAATGGCGCACCTGCTCATGAGGTGCATAGGGAAATGAATGCAACACGATTATAGTAATCAGTCATTAGCGAATATTGTAGTTTGTTATTAGTAACCATGTATAACAGGATAGTGTAAAAATTAAGTTATGAAATTTTTATTAAAACGTTCCTTACATACCATTATATTGGCTGGGCTGCAAAAATATTTGTTGTGAGCCACATGTAGCCTGTGGGCCGAGAGTTTGACATGTTTGGTGCAACTGGATACTCTGCTTAGGATTTCACTGGGCTGCAATCAAGGTGTGGTCCAGGGCTGTATTCTTACCTGGTGCTAAGATTCTCTGTTAAGTTCATTGGTTGCAGGTAGAATTCATTTCTTTGTGGGTGTAGGACTGAGCGCTATTGTCTGCTAGCTGTCAGCCAGGAACTACTCAGCTCTAACAGCCTGGCCTGAGGTCTTGCTCCCATTTAATCTTCTTTTGGCTATAACATGCTAGCATAGTCACAGGGATGATATCATATTCACAGGTTCTTCTCACAGTCAAAAGGAGGAGATTTTACAAGGGCATGGGTCATTGTAGGGTAGTGGGTTATTTTAGAATTTTGCCTATCACATAGCTACATATACACTAGTGACTACAACTTTGCATTAAGTAGGACTATTCTATCAGGGAAACCTGCCTTCTGGACAGTGGCCAGGAGCTCTGGCTTGTCTGGTTATTACTGTTAGTTGCCATTTGATTTTATTCAGATATTTTCTGGCCTTAGTGTAGTTTTTGGGAAGTAGGCAATACTCCCTCTTTCTTACTTTTGGCTTATTGGTACCAATATTCCAGGCTTAATCCTCTTTCCCTCATTTCCCCACCATAGATTTCTTCAAGTCCATGGCAAATGGACAGTTTCTAATTCCATTCTATTTAAAATAAAGTCCCCATATTTTTTACTTATAAAAAGACTTTGGTTCAGAAATTTTATAGAAGTACACTCAGTTGGTCCCCTTCCCTTTTTCTTATAATGAAACAATATATTCCCCTCGATCTTCTAGGGTTCTCATACACATATCTGACATTTCCTGAAATAAGCTTGTTCAGTAACAATATGTACTCATTTCTGTACATTAATGTTCCAATACTTTAGTGGAAGGATAATATTTTGTTGACTTGTAGGATTTGCTTCAATTATTTCACACATTTTTCTGAGAATGTGTATATTGAGGATGGTGGGGATTACTTACTACACATAGTAGGTTTATAGTTACATTCTTTTTGGTCCATATTTAGTAAAAAGAAGAAGACATACATGCCAGATATATATATTTTTAAAAAATATATTTTATTGATTTTTCACAGAGAGGAAGGGAGAGGGATAGAGAGTTATAAACATAGATGAGAGAGAGAGACATCGATCAGCTGCATCCTGCACGCCCCCTACTGGGGATGTGCCTACAACCAATGTATGTGCCCTTGACCAGAATTGAACCTGGGACCCTTCAGTCCACAGGCCAATGCTCTATCCACTGAGCCAAACTGGTTTTGACGATGCCAAATATCTTTGATGAGTTTACACAAATTCACCTGAATATTTGCCATCAAGCGGAGATAGAGGATCACACTTGAATTTTTTCTCTTTATAGTACTTCTGGCAAGAGGCTTTTGGAGTAAAATTTATGTGTTCCTTCTCCAATTTGGTAACCACAACATCTGCTTGTCTTCATTGGGTTTTTGCCAACAGTCTACTGTCTTCTGTAGAAGACACCCACGATTTCTCTCAAGACCAAATGATGATGAGAAACAAGCAGTTCTCAAATAATTTTAGTCATAGAACTAGTCATAGCCAAAACATGTCCTGATTACATCACTTAAATTCATTGAAAAGGGGCTTGAATTATTAATAGTACCTTTTTTCTTTTTCTTTTCTAGCAGAGTAAAGGTCAAGAGATTGAGACTGGAATCCAGCAAACACATTCCTTGCTTATTCACTACAGTACAGGATGTGCGGATTTACTTTTTGACCAAAAGAATTTAGTGGATTTTTACAAATTTAGAGAATGAAAGTTTAACTAAAATTAAATATAGGTGATATATGTTTAAATTACACATTTCAAAAATCACTGTTGTTTTATCCAAGTTTTTAAAACATGTTTTTTTTAATATGTAACTACAATAGCTCATAACTTTGATATATAATTATAGCAACTTCTAAAATGGGGATTTATAACTCTTAGGTAAAACAAGATAATGTTCAGAAGTCATTACATAGGAGGTTGGTGGTATCAGGATCTTCCAACAACAGCTTGGAGTGTGCCAAGCTAGGCTTTGTCAAAGGACTCTTGGTATTGGTGCCTCTCATTGGGTTACTACTATTTTGCTTTGTTCTGACCTGCCAGACCCTGACAATCTATGACAGATCATATAACTTTTCTTCCTTCTTTCCTCTTCTTCCTCTATTTCCCCCTTCTTCTTCTGTGTAACTGAAGTTTAAATGGCCCTGTAGAAAAAGTGAGCCAGGCTACTTTAAAAGCAGGAATGAGAATCCAGGTTTCTGCTGTGAAAATACCTTTAGATTTCTAAGATGAGGTGCTCAGATCTACATTTGCCTCTTTGTCCAGTCATAGCATCTTCTTTGTTATGTCTGCAGCCCATTCTATGCTTTTTATGATTTCTGCTCTGGCTTCTTATTCTTTCTCTGTCCTGAACTCAACATGAGTGCATTCTGCTATCCCTTGTGTCTACTGACACCTCCCACTTTCTGGCTCATACTCCCTTCTATGGTTCTTTCATATGACCTTGGTTTGTCTTTAGCCCAGTTCAATCTGCCCTCCTGACCTCTGGCCCAGTTAGGGCTTTGTCTTATTTCTAGAGAACCGATGCACAAAATTCGGGCAAGAGTAGGTCCTTGAAGCCTTGTCTGCCTCCGGGGCCCCGCTTCCCTGCCCACTGTTTTTTCTGCCATCTGGTCTAATTAGTGCATTAGCTCTTTATAATATAGGATACTGTTGTAGAATTAAAGAAATCAGGGAAAACAAGGTAAGTATGATAGCCAACATCAAGAAACCAACAGGCTGGTAGGAATTGCTGATTTTCATTAAAGATTTAGAGCATTAATCCTTCAATGCCCTAGTTTTAAATTATCTAAAATTTTGAAACATTTTTTTTCTATTTAGCTTTTATGTTATTTCTAAATATTCCAACACTCATTTAAACTAAGTGTGATTTCTAACCTGGCTACATTATCTTCTCTGGAGAGTTCACTAAATCCCTAACTTTGAGGTCAACAGTAAGAAATAAGGCTTTGAGCAGGTAGATTTGCTCCTAGGTTGTCTTTTATCACAAAAGTGTCCTGACCTCTGACCTTCAACTGTCAGTGGTTTTTATTCCAAAAAACTTCATCCCTATGAAAGTGACTCTGCATGATGACTGAAGAGAAAGCAGTAAGAAAGAAATTTGTTGAAGAAAATGATGCTTTAGTATAGTGGGTTTTTTCCCTCCTTGTTTTTAATCTTTATACTTTTGCCTGTATTACTTTCTGGGAAACATTGTAGGAAGTATGCCTAGTCTTAGTTAAATTTATGGTAAAATCAAATATGGTGAGGTTCAATGAATTGTCCAGGGACCCACACAAAGAGAGAGCAGACCTGAGAACTCTTATGTTCTGGCCATCGGGCATTTTTTTTTTTGTCTCTCTTTGTTCTGTCTGCCAAGGGATGACCAGATCAGAAAACATCCTCAACCAATTAGGTGAGCTCCCAATTTGGTGATTGGCCTTGTTTTGAGAACATCTTGAGTATTATCACATTTGAGGCTCCAATTGGAGCTTCATCACTATTGGGGGAGAGCTCTTTCCAAGGACCTGACCTTCTGGCGGAGCCAGGAGGAGCTGGGTTAAGCTTTTATTCAGCTGGAAGTTACACACTACATATTTAAAGTGTTTGGTCACTTTGTGTGAGGCAGAGGAGGAGAAGCTGTGCCTTACAAGGCTTCTAAGTGTATTTCCAATTCTGTAAGTTCAACTTGGTTGCTACAAGATTTACCCTATTATAAACCTTTACCTGGCATCTTTGCACTTTCATCTATTGTAGAAAAGTACGATTATAATATTTTCACTATTATTAATTGGAAATTCAGGCTGTTTCAACTTGGTTATGTTTAGCTATCAAACAGAAACCTATTTATTACAGTGTTTAAAGATTTCAGATTGTCTAAATCTGGCAAGTATGAAAAAAAATTAGTCAAAAACAAAGTTTGTGTATTTAGATACTAATTTTCCTCTCATACATCTTTTTTCTCTTTCTTGTTTTGTTTCTCTGTTAATTTACTGCCTATTGGTACATGGCCTACACAGTCCTCAGAATCAGTTACTGAGAGTAAATCAGTAACAATAAAACTGATTTACAACTCCACACATTTTTCTAACTCTGTGATGGCAACTCCCTCCCTGGTACTTAGGTCACTCCCTCCCTGCTTATACCCATGACAGATATCATTAAGAATGACAATACTCCTGCCTATTCAACACAGTACTCAAAACACTATTAATCTTATATCATAAGCTTTAATCTGTTTGCTGTGCTTCCTCCTTCAGTATTCCCAAATACTGTTTAATTAGAAGTGAAGGAAATGAGAAGTGAAAAATGGACGGACTATAATCAATAAAACCTTGTTAGCGTAGGGTATCACAGCCACTGATTAATGAAAAGGTTTAAAATAATGCTTTAGAAATAATTTTTGTTTTGGATGTTTGTACTAGATAATGTATAACAATAGGCCTTTCTGACTTTGTTTAAATATTTTCAGATATAATATTTACTTTTTTAATGAAATAGCTTATTCCACATTTGAAAACTACGAGGTTTAGAATTTCTTTATAATGCACTGAAATTGCTTTCTTATACCTTCACCTATTTTCCTTTTATTTCTTCAGTGGAAAAAAATTAAAATATTTTTAAAATTGAAAATTTATTGAAGATAAAATATATAGATATTAAGTGTTCAGTTTGATGAGTTTTGAAAATTGAGTACACTCATGCCCAGCCAGTGTAGCTAGTTGGTTGAGCATTATTTCATGCACCAAGATGTCACCAGTTAATTCCTGATCAGGACACATGCCTGGGTTGCAGGCTGGATCCCCAGGAGGGGGCATTCAGGAGGCAGCAAGTTGATGTTTCTCTCTCATTGATGTTTCTATCTCTCTCTCTCCTTTCTTCTCTCTCTCTCTTAAAAAGAAAGCAATGAAAACATTTTTTTTAGAAGAGAAAATTGAGTACACCCATGTAACTATCCATTAATATAAGATACAGCATATTTCTATCAATCCAGAAAGCTACCTCAGTGCCCATTTCTATTCAACTCCCTGGTTCCCACTCTCCAAAGAGAAGCACTGTCTCTTTTCTATCATCACATGGTAGTCAGGTTTCCAGTGCAAAAACTGTATTTTAGATTGAAATGAAAAACATTTAGAGTAAAATTTATAGATGTAATTTTAAAAGAAAAATGTAATTGAATTTTCTTGACTTCTGGTGAAATAAATTGTTGACAATATAAATACAACTTCAAATTTTAATCCTGATTTTTCTCAAGAATTTGACTTGAATTTTGAAATAAAAAAATCAAAATTGATTGTATCAATTTAATTTAAAAATTGACCATATGTAAATAAATTATCTCCTTGAAGGTGAATTATCTTTATTAGTGCAAGATTTAAAGTAAATTTTCAGAAAATAGTTAATCACAATTTTAAAAGATTCTAATAAGTGAAATATACATTACAAAGTTTATAATATTATAACTTCTGAGTAAAGAAAATCATAAAAAATGACATCACTGATTTTAGAAAATTAGCAACCTTGTGGATATCTTTAAAAGTAAGTCATATCTGCCCTAGCCAGTTTGGCTTAGTAGATAGAGTATTAGCCTGGGGACCAAAGGGTCCAGGTTTTTGATTCTGGTCAAGGGCACAAAGGCATGTACCTCTGTTGCAGGCTTCTCCCTGGCCCAGACCCTGGTCAGGGCTTGTGCAGGAGGCAATCAATCCATGTGTTTCTTTCACATCGATATTTATCTTTCCCTCTCTCTTCTACTCTCTAAAAATCAATGGAAAAAAATATCCTTAGGTGAAGATTAAAAAAAAAAGTGAGTCATGTCTAATTATGTTTTTAAGAAATTCCTCATTTTTACTATGATAAATTTCCAGAACTGCTTCTCTAACAAAATTTTCCCTATAGTATTAGTATTAAAATTGGTATTATTATTTCTAGCTCTAGACTTTGCCAATAAATTAATTTTAAAAATGCATGTAATGATAAATATACACTGAAACAAAAAAGTGATTACATACTTTTATAGATTTAAAATTTGTAAACTATGCACCATTTCTATTGTATATTCATTAATATATGTACATGTGTAAAGGGATATCAGTTACAGAACTATAGGAATTCTGAGGTTATGTGGGGAGAAACTCTCTTTCAGCCACATTTTCTCTGAAATTAATTTCTAGTGATAACAGCCATTAAACTATTTAATAGCCAGAAATTTGATGTGCATTTTTGGAAATTAAAATAAATAGGGTATGGTTGGGTGAGGATTTGGTATTTGAACATTGCAAATCTTTATTAAAGATTTGGAGCAAAGGCCTTAAAATGAAGTCATCCTTTCTATGCTTTCCCCTTTCCCCCAAACAACAGAAGCATTCTAAATAATGGCATTGTTTGTAAAGCTGCTTTAAGTTTTTGTATACAATAATGAAAACTTAGCTATCAGCTATTAGAATAATGGATATTTCTCTAAAGCCTTGAAAATGTTTACTCTGTCTTTGACATTTTATTTTTAAATAGAAATTTCAGTTTATGTGAGATCTTTTGCTTTTCTGGGTAGTTGGACATTGATTAGAATTGTGGCATTTTATGTATCAGCCAATGAAATTTCTGTTAATGGTCATGAAATAGGTTTGTCTATGAATGGCCTCTGGAACAGGTTTGTCTTTCCTGGAGATAACTGGAATTTTCAGCAAGTAGATAATCAGGAAAAGGGCTAGTGGCATTTAGGATTTTAATGGCAGATCAACTGGGCTTCATCCTCACTCCCTTGTGCTTTGAAACAGGGAAAGCCTAGAGAGTATTTTTCCATTCACTTATCACTGGTGTTTGTATTCATTCTTGGGAAAAAAATTAGCTGACATTTTTATCCCTCTTATTGTTTCTCACTTTTAGTTTTGAGTTTGTAAGAGATTTTAAAAAAGTAAATGATAAAATTTCACCTCAACCTTTGAAATGGAAATTCATAACTCAAACCTTAGGTGAGAAGAAAAATACTAAAAATGTGATGTGGACAAAGATCTGTCTTACAGTTAAATCTTTTCTTGGCATTTCCTGTCTGTCTCCACATAGTTGTCAGACATTTGACCTATTTTTTATAAATGAACATTACTAATATACGATTGTTGATGCCATTTTCTTTGCTAATATAATGCTTGTTGTTTATTATGATTGTTGAATTATTATTGAGATAATAGGTAACATACATACCTTGATCTATAATCCATTTTAAAGAAAAATAGAAAATGTTTTAAAATTCTGCTTTCTTCATGTAGTTTCTTAATCATGTATTTGCCTATTCCACAAAGGAAATAATTTTAAAAATACATGTGAGGTTTTCAGTTCCTATTTTTTATTTTTTCTCTTATTTAGAGATGATCTTGAGCCACACTGTGGAATGATTTATTTTTCCTCCTACTTTCCTTTCCCGTATATGATGCTATTTATTCCTGGTGCCAACGTCTGTCCTTGGAGTTGTTTTTCAAATAGTGGTGATGGATTTACATTGATTCATCCACACTCTTTGGACCAGTCTCCTGCACTCACTGGACACCAGGCCAATTAGTGGTTTGCCTGAGAACCGAGTAAAATGAACTGTCCCACCTGGAGACTTTACTCAGTGGGTTCCAGGTAAAATGAAAGTAGGGTTGTCCTCTCAATCATCCTTCCTAACCCTTCTAACGAACTATCAATAGGCCTGAACCACACTGGCCATTGCTGTAAATATTTATTTTGATGCTCAAATTGTCTCCAGGTTAGTCAATGGATTCTGTAGACATCAGGCTTGCTTCTGGATCCTTTAAAAAAAATCCCCTTCGAGACAAGAAAGGTCAGTGGGGGAAAAGATTGGCTTTTCAATAAATGGTATTGGGAAAAATTGCACTCCTATCTCATGCCACTAACAAAACTTAATGTGAAATGGATTAAAGGTATATATAATACCTGAAGCTATAAAACTCCTACAACAAAACTATAAAGAAAATGTGAGATCTATCTATCATCTATCTATCGATTTATCTATCTATATCATCTAATGGAATATTGCGTAGCCATAAAAAAGAAGAAAATACTGCTATTTGTGGTACATGGATGGACTTTGAGTGCATTATTCTAAGTGCAATAAGTTAGATAGAGGAAGACAAAGGCTGTATGATCTATGGGGAATCTAAAAAAAGTACAACTCATGGTGGTTGCCAGGAGCTGAGGGTAGGGGAAATGGGGAGATGTTGCTCAAAAGGTACAAGTGTTCAATTATAAGATGTATGATTTCTGGGGATCTAAAATACATCATGGCCACTATAGTTAACAATACTATATTATATAGACTTGAAAGTTGCTAAGAAAATAGATCTCAAACATTTTCCACAGAGAGTAATTTGACTACCACTATTCTAAGTAAGTAGATTTATTTATTTAATCAGTCCCTGCTTGGACTTCCAATGCTGCCTCTCCTCTGCACAGAGGCCCTCCTCACTGTGTTCTGGGCTCTAACACAGCACACTTGACCACATCACCAATATGAGCACTTCCCCCATTCTATTGGGCCCTGGGGACCTACACTGGCAGTTCCCCAACTCAGGCACCTTTCTCACCTGCTCAGGCTTTGGCTCGAGACATACAGCTCCCTTGCTTGGTGCCACCTGATGATTTTGGGTCTGAATTTTCTGAGAAAGAAAGGGAACAAAAAGAGAAAGAGTTATCTTTGCATTTAAAAAATTCAAGTTAATTAAAAAAATAAACACATGCTATTTGACATTCTCTGGCACCCTTTGGGATATCTTGTTTATCTTGATCTCTCTCATTACTATTGAACAATATATATATATATATATATATATATATATATATATATATATGCCTAAGCAACTCATATGACTAGTTGACCAACTGACCAGTCAACTGATCACTATGATGATGCACTGACCACCAGGGGGCAAATGCTTAATGCAGGAGCTGCCCCTTGGTGGTCTGCGGTCCCTCCCCTGGCCTGTTGGCCTCCATCAGCCCTGATTGCCGGCCAGGCTGAGGGACCCCACCCTTGCACAAATACGTGCACTAGTCCTCTAGTTTAGACATATTTTCCTCATTTCTCTTGCTTTATTTCTAAGGCATCAGCAAACTCCAATAATTTTTCTTTATTAATGACCACCTTTTTTTAATCTTCTGCATTTATTTCTTTTCTTGTGCTCATCCATTAAATAATGATGTTCTCCAGATCCTGTCTCCAGTCCTTTTATCCATGGGAGAGCTACTTACTTGGATTCACCAATGACCTACATACTTTTCACTTGAAAATCTAATCACTGGGCTAGACTTCTATATCCCATAGCTTGGAGTCCAGATGGGGCTCTCACATTAGCATCGTAGCCCCACAATAGCATGCATGGCTCCTGAACACTTAGTGCCTTTGGCAAATGAGCTACAGATTTATATGAGGTACAAAGAGGTAGCCCATGGTCTCATGAGCACAGGTGTGGATCTCATGTCCAGGCATAAGGTCAGAACACCATCAAGTTTCGGCAATGACTTAGTTACATGGACTAAGCTGGTGATTTATGGTCCATGAGATGAGATGGCTATTATCATTAGTTACCTAGTATTTTTCAGAATTGAGGGGTCTAGAAGAAAGGGCAGGGAGGATGCCCCAGGAATGCTAAAGAGAACAGTGCTGGCATCCTGGGAAATGAGGCACCAGGACTGGGCAAGTATGAGTGCCCCAGGTTAAAAAATTAAAAATAAAAAAGTGATTATTTTACCCTGTCTGGCAGTTTGAGGTTAGAATTTAGTTTGTCATCATGACCCTGTCTCTGTTTCTCGTTATTAATTGGTGAAATTCTCTTTGTTTTTCTGGAAAGGGAAAAAACAATTTTTCCCAATTTTAGAAATATACAAATATATCCTTTGTGCAAGCAAAGGCTAAAACTGAGATGAAAGTAAGAAATTTCAGCAATATAACAAATTGATGTATTAATCGCCACACAAATGAGAACAGAGAATTTCTGTATCTTACATGGTCCTTGTCACTGTTTTTGATTTATCATTTTTAGATTGTCCCATTTTTCCCTCAAAGAAATAGCATATGGTCCATTTTTTTTAACTTGTCTGATTGCTTGAATAAAAAATGCTTTTAGAACTACTTAGCACACGCAGAAATGCAATTCTTCTTTTCAGGATCCGGTAATGTAATTGTCACTTTACAGTAGCACGTTAATGGGAATAAATAACATATTTTAAGAAAAGTTGAATTGACCAAAGAAGGAATTTTCAAATAATTCTGGCCCTGTCCTCATTTATCTCATTTTGGACATAATCTCAATGATAGAGGAGTAAAGAGAGGGTGAGAGGCCAGATGTGGAGGAAATAAAAAATGAAAAACAAAAGAGGCTGAGCTCATCTCCAGCCTGGGAGACATCTTAGAGCTGATCAGATTTATCAGAGTTCCCAAGTGTGGTGGTGACAAATCCTTTTTCCTGGCTTCCTGCCTTACACAGGATTAATAAATAATGAGCTCAATATTTTAGGAAAGAATTATTTCATTATCATGTCTTTCTAGAACATTTACTTTGGTTACTAGCCATTATTGATTTATATTTAAAAGACTGCATATTATGATAAATATCTATATAAATCTCAGCTTGAAGACAGCATGACACAACATACATATGCATAATGCATGTCTAATTGGACACAAAGATACTGTTTTCACATGAATAATAATCACTTTCTACTATCACCTGGCAATTATATTCTTTGTTTTGATTTCATAGATTTGAAAAAAATACCTTGAAAAATATAAATTTCAGAGTATTTTTTGGAAGTTAAATGTTCTGATTCCTCCTGTCTCTTGGCAGAAGGCATCACTCACAGGATGGGCGGGAGGAGTGGGTATCAGTAGATAGAAGCTAACAGCAGCTCTAGGCACACACAGCAAGCTCGTCCTGGCAGGGGGATCCCAGAGGAACCTTGGCCAGATAGTCCTCTTTTCAAATCAGTCTTTCTCAGAGAATAACTGCCACCATTTAGAGATTAGTTATCTCTGCTGATTTAAAAGGGTCTGGAATAAAAGATCATAATTCTCTTCCTAATGAGCAGAAATATTTTATATATTACTTTGATATTGAAGGGGGAGAAGTAGCCAAAAACATAGGTGAATGCAATGTGTAATATCTAGCAACTACCACTGTGCATCATAAACATTAAGTTCATGATAACTTTCATCCAAAAGTGGGATTAATTTGATCCAAACCAGATGAGTGAGGAAAGCAGCTACTGTGTAAATAGTTCGCTTGTTACTTGTCCAGATAGAAAACAAACTAGCTATAAATCATTTTTTTGGACTATTTAAAAAGCTCTCATAGTTTTGTCAGGATAACATTAATTTTTGGAATTTTCAGAGTGTAATATTTTCCAGAGATAAACTTTGAAGGGTTAGATGGACAAATAGACACATAAAATATTTTAAGTGATACAGCAGCAAATTTCTTCCCTACGCTTTTTCAATTTTAGGCTGGTATTGCCTTTTTTCTAGGTAATGCTATTAAGGTGTTATTTTAAAGAAGTACACAGAAGCTATTTTGTTTGTAGACCCAGTGTTCCATGACACATCCACAGTGGAAGAAGGAAAGTCTTTGTGGTATTTGCTTCAGACCACTATTTCTTGGCTGCATGTCCATTATCTACTTTAGCAAAAGGCAAGTAGTGAAGTTTTCAATGGAGAATGCCATTAGGTAACTGTCTGTCAGTATGTAAATGGTCAGAGTTCCATCTAGGTCTTTAGCTAGATTGTCCAGCCCCTCATCCTCCCATTCATTCCTTTACATTTAGGGTGATTAAGACCAGTGAAGAAGAGAGGAGAAAAGAAGGAGCAGTGCATCTCTTTAGATAAAGTTTGAATCCCTTTCCCTCCCAAACCAAAATTCTTTCGGCAGTACTTATTCCAGCATATCATTTTCCTTCTTTTCCCCATTTTCTCTGTACTAACTCTGCCTTTTAGGGAGATTTTTTTTTTCCGTTAAATGATAGATTAAATCAGTTCTATTTCTTATCCTGAGACATCATATCCACATGTTTGGGGGATAAAAGCAACCAAGATAATGCAGCACCGTTTTATTGAACATCAGAATGAGATATTAATCTCAAGATTAGGTTCTGTTTTATTCATTTTTATACGTCTCCCTCTGATGTATGGAGCAGTTAGCACACTGCTTGGCACACATTAAAAGGCACTCAATAAATAATTGCTGGAAAATGGAGTTCAGATATACTTGGGTTCTAGCTCTGACCCTCAGTGGCTGAGCTACAGGGAACTTTTATTTCCTCTGCTGTAAAACAAGAATAATGCAGATCTTTGTAGTTATTATTGTAACTAAATGAGATAACTTATTTTAAAAGTGCCTTGCAGAGATCTGAGAGCATAGTAGGTTCTCAATAAATATTCATTCCCTTGTCTGTAGGCTGGTCACTTCATTTTTCCAAACTATATTCCTTATTTGTCATAAGAGAATAAGAATATTTCTTGGAACTCCCTTAAAGGGTTGTACTGAGGATTAAATAAGTTATAAAGGTATTGATATCTTATCAAACAGATATTGAAAAAAACCCCACGAATGGAGTTTTAAAAATTCAAGAACAACTCTATTGTTGAGAGATTATTTTCAAGGATAGAGTACTTATACTCTTAAAAGATGTTCATGCATTTGTGTCCTCTTGGTGTCTATATGTATATCATGGTAGCTAATAGCAGGGTTGTGAGGCAATTTTTTTTTGCATCTGTCTCTAACACTTTCCAGATATATAATTTTGAGCAACTTTCTAAGCAGTAGTTCTCAACCTTTCTAATGTTGCGACCATTTAATACAGTTCCTGGTGTTGTGGTGACCCCCAACCATAAAATTATTTTTGTTGCTACTTCATAATTTTAATTTTGCTACGTGTAGTGGGATCATGAGGGAAAATATGGTTGCCAAGGGACCACCACTGAAAGGTAATTTGAGTTTTAGAAAAATATGCTGAGCAATACTCAGATGTTTTTACATAAAATAAAATAAATAGGTAATATTAAAACAGAAAACCTTTCAGTGTTATAACTTAAAATATTGTTTTTAGATACCCATAATCAGCTACATATATTATTCCAAAATGGCAAGTGCTCATTTGTTTACTGACTGAACATGTATGAGCTTCAATGTGTGTTTGATATATTTTGAATGAAAAGCTCAATGCTGTTTAATATTCATTTTAATATTCAATTTAAAAGCCAAATAAAATATAAAAGTTACGTGAATTTTAACAGTGAGCCAGAAAATGATGCAATGCAAACTTCCTACAAATTTTTAAAACCTTTGTATTTCAAATTGATCATTTGATTTTTCAAGTAGAATTTATACTCATGGAATAGCTATAATAACCCACTCATGTAAATTACTGATTAGCTACATCTTTAGTCTGTCTCCAGATTGTTTCTGGAAGCATTTTAGTCACTTCTAGATTGATGGACTTTGGAAGACAGGGTATCAGGGAGCTATTGTGGAGTTGTCTGTTAATTTAGGGCCAGCGCTCCTGCTCCTGCTCCTGTCCTGAATTAGGTTCATTGACAACATTCCCCTTACCACATCTCTTTTCCAAAAACTTTGTTTTAAGACTTTAAGATTCCATTGGATTCAAAGAGCTTAGATTTGGGAAGTGATTAGAGAAGTCAAGATCTGGGAGGATAAGTGAGAGGAAGAGGAAGAGCAGAAGACCAAGGAAAAGATCTTTAAAATTTGTGAATTTGATAAGTTTTCATTAGCTTGATAACATCTCAGCATTTTAGCTCATAACCCAGAAATATGTTTATATATATATAGTGAAGATATATGCATGCACTGTACAAAATAAAACACATGACATTTGTCTTTACCTTTTAGTAGCACTTGCAGCTTGTAACAAAATAATATATGGTTTCTTTGGTTAAAACTACTAATATAAATTTAGCAATGATTATAGAACATGCAGTTATTTGGCAAGCCTGGCATTAAACAAATTAGCAGATAAGAACTTTAAAATTAAAATGACTCTCCACGGGCAGCCCAGAGTGGAAATAGAATTCTCTGCTCCATCATTCTGAGCCATCACCAGGGTCCATGCATAACCAGCTATGATCATGAGAGTGGAAAGACATGAGTGCACATGGTAGCAGCAGCAGGTGTCGGTGACATTATTACCAAACTGGCAAGAGTCCCTGAGCGTCACCAGCAGGCTCTGGGTGTGGATGACAGGTATCCATGGAAACTCAAAGTGTTGAGATCTGCCATGCACCTTCTCCAAATGTTAATTACAACAGAAACCACATGTTTAAGGAGTTATCCTAAAAAAACAAATTTAGCAGACAGAGCCTCTACAGTGGTTTATTTTGCACATTGATTTAATTGATGGTTGATGTCAGGTAGTACAAATAATTGAAGATGATGGCAAAACCAGCCACCATGTCCTAAGTTGTGAAAAACCTTACACCAAGCATTAAAATAGATGATCATTTAGATGTTTTCAGGCTGCTTGTAGGAATCATGCATTAGATAATTTGATCTGATACATCTCTTTATGATAGAGCTTATTTTCAAAGAATAAGGGACTTCATAGTTTCCTCCAACCTGCTGTTATCTCTGATACCACACACATGATCTTTCAGAATTTTATAGGTTTGATTTCTTTAATCAAGTATCTTATTCTTTGTGGACAAAAACTGAGTCCAGGAAGTTTTCCTTCTTATATTTATAAAATGAGCATGTAAAATGAGGTAATCTATAATTTTAAAAGGTATGTCTTCTAAAAAATAAAGTATCAAAAGTGCCATGAATAGTAACAACCTATCTGCAGAAATTCATGGAAGGAGGCAATATCTTAATTTTGAAAGTCAATCATTTTATATGCTTGGGATCCAACTGGGAAGAACTGAGAATACAGAAGAATTTGCTACAGGGAATCATGGAGTTGGAAGTAAAACAACAACAAGAAAAAAAAGGGGGCTCTTAAAGTTAAAACAAAACAAAACAAAAAACTATGTCTTAATCTTCTCCCACATGTATTTACTCTAAAAAAATTACTGATAGATTTGCTACTGTTAAGACTAAGCCAAGCTATGGGTCTTCCTTTTCATTCTTGTTTTAGGGTTTCTTGGACATTGGATTTGTAACTGAAATTCATTTACATTCACTAAATCTAGTATAGCAGTTTTCTTAGAAGCTTCTGTGATTAAAATAAGTTATAATTTTAGCTATTTTAACACTTATAACATTTTTCCACAACCTCTAAGTTTCTCAAGGCATGTCTATGTATCTGGCACATAGTAAGTACTTTAAAAAGAGTTTATCAAACAAATGAATTATTTTCATAGAGAATTATCAGTATTTGAATAGAAAACAATTTCAAAAAGGACAGAAGCCAGAGAGTATGGCCTTGTTTTGATGTCTGCTGCCCAAGTGAACAATTGGGTTGCTAGATCTACTTATAGTAAAGAAGACAAATTTGGCCCAAATTAACTCTGTTTTAAAGAAATACTACTTGTCTTAGCTCTGTTCCCTGTTCTGTTTATGTTTCCATTGTCTATCTTCTTTATGATCTTTTTCTCTTTCCCCTGGTGCTTTGCTTTCTCCTCCTTCTTTCTCCTCTTTCTTCCTATTTTTCCTTCCCCTTTACTTAATCTCATCCTTTTTTAAAAATAGTCATAAAATGAAGTATTTTTAATATTAAACCCTAATTTCTTCTAACATTGTACTAGTTTTACATTTTTGCAAATAAAGTTCATTTATGATACATCCTAAATTATTTCCTTTTTGAATCATTTAAATTTTTTCAAAGACACACACAACTTGTTAGAACACAAGTAACTAATCAGTATAGTGTGGAATCCTCTATGGTTTTACACATTTAAAATGATTATTTAGAAAGAGTTCCATTCTGATTTGAACAGAATGGAGAGTCCATCTCCAGGGAAGAATGTCAGCAGAATAATGCTGACCCCACATATTATTCCCTGAAAAACATTTTAGATCCCCTAAATGGAATTTTCTACATGGCAGATCAGAATTCAGCACCTGAGACTCCAATCATAGCAGAGTATATGGAGGAACATAGTATATTTCTTTTCTCCACTTCACCCACTGAGGTTAGATGAGAAATATCATTTACTCTCATGGCAGAAATTTAATTAACAAGCCATTTTCAAACACTCTTCCATTGGCTTCTATAACCCCTCATTCTCTTCATTTTTTTTTCTTACTACTCTTTATGGTTTATAAATAGATTCATTATTTAGCATATATTAATATGTATTTCATACAGATTGGCAATCCTTCATTAAGACAATTCTACACGATGTGACATCTGATGAACTTTGTTTATACTAAGTTTATTCAGGATACAGAGACAATGAAATAAAGTAAATGAAGCTAGTGCTATGTTGGGGTGGTCCTGAAGTGGTTCAAGTAGGATGCTGTATTGGGTCAGGACAGATGAAAACTGTTTAACTATTTCAATGAAATAAAAATTGAAGTTTTATTTGAAATATGCAGGATGTTTTAATATACTGCTTATTTCTTCTGGAAAAGGTAAGGAAGCTGAAGGGAAAACATTTAGGCCAGTGGTTCTCAATCTTTTTAATGCCATAAACCTTTAATACAGTTCTCATGTTGTGGTGACCCCCAACCATAAAATTATTTTTGTTGCTACTTCATAACTATAATTTTGCTACTGTTATGAATCATAATGTAAATATCTGTGTTTTCTGATGGTCTTATGTGACCCTGCTAGCAGTTCTCAACCTGTGGGTCGTGAGATAAAGAAAATGGAGAGAGCATGCAGAATGGACATGTTAGGTGGCTCCACCATTAACTATTTGAATAGCTGTGGAGAGGTTTTTAATCTAGGTAGCATTTATTATTTGCTTATTATATGGTAGGCATTAAATTTAGTTCCTCCACACAAATTGCTCTATTTAAGCTCAAATAAACATTATTATGCAGACACTATTTTACTATCACATTTCCCCTTGTTTTTCAGATAGACAATTCCAGGCACAAGGTGATTCAGCAATTTTTCTGAGGGCACACAGATACTAAGTGGGGCCAGGATTTGAACTTGAGTATTCTGACCACATAGTATTGACTTAAACACCCAGGCTCAGTATTTTCTTTGCCTTGTATGCCTCTGGCCACATCAAGAAACACTGACCATGGAAGTCACAGCAAGGTAATACAGGCTGAATATAAAGAACTTTCTAATGATGAGGTCTGTGCCAAGTAGAATGGAGTGCTTTAGAAATGATTGACATCACTTGGTGAATGTTCTATTTAAGATGGAATGAAGATTCATTGAGAACATTGCAGTGGATATTTTACGTTAGGCCAAAATTAAATTGTTTTTAAAGGTCTTTTCCTTCCTGTCCTGGAGCAAAAAAAAATATGTGGTTATGTCTATTTGTTACCTTGCCATTGGAATTAGCTGTCTTTTAAGCACTTTGCACAAAGTGCCCCTTGACTGGATCAAGCTTTCAGTTTCTTTTACAAAAATCTACATTAAGTTCACAAATGGAGTCTGAATATGGAAGAGGAGAGATAATAAACTTCAAAGCATGGAAAGAAGATGGAGAAAGGAAGGCCAAAAGCAAAAAAATAAATGAGAATGGACAAGCCTCTCTTTTTGTTAAATTAATAGTTTAGAAAATCTTCTAAATTTCTTAATTAAAATGGGTATCTGTGTACAGATGGTTCTTAGTTTATAAACATAATAGCTTTTAAGAAGTTGTTTGCTATTTCTACTTGTTTTGAAGTTCAAAGTGACTAAGTCAGATTGAAATCCAGAATATATTTTTATACAATAGGCTAATAAGTGAGTTCTTCAAAGATTTGCAATTTTGCTTAGTCTGGTGCAATGGTATCTATCTTGTTAGAGATCTCCCTACAAAGTCAGTCAGTATTCTATATGTTGTTGCTAAGACTAATCTGCATATACTTCTTGAACCCATATATCAGGTACCATTTACACTTTTGTCATGAAAATTTTGTTGGTGGTATTTTACATGACCAGCCTTTTAATTCTCAAACTCCTATATTTCCCTAAATTAATAGTACTTTTTAATTTTGTGAGTTATCATCACTTGCTAATTATCAGTTGCCTACATACAGAATTTTTCCCAAGTCAAGTGATTAACTCTTTATCCTTTAGAAATATTTTTACATTTGAAACACTCATTCTATATGGATTGTATAATATTTTTATTTTATCACTTTCATTTAGAATATATTTTTTAGCATAATCATATGTCCATTTTTACTGACATATTAGAATCTTTCATTCTTTTTAATTGTATTGGAAAAGGCAGTGTATCAGTTAGTATAGTTTAGTTTAAGTTACAGTAACAAAGTCTCAGTGGCTTAACAGGACTACATTTCAGGACTACATGCATGTTCATTGTGGGTGAGTGGTGGAGGTGGGAATTTGATAACACCAAGCCATTCCTCACAATCTATCCTGTGCTGGCTCCATTTCAGTGTGATCCTTCAACATTCTCAGCTTCAGAGGAAAAATGCAACAGTTTAGCAGTGACAATTAAATACTTCATTCCAGAATTGCATGCATGTGTTACTTCCCCTCACATTTTATTGGCGAAATCAAGACACGTTTCCACTCTTGACTTTAAGAGGTGGGAAGCACAATCCTTTGGTACTTAGAAGTAGAGAAAACATTGCTAATACACTGGATTTTTACTTTTTTAAAACACTCTCAAATCCAAGCACAAGCACCTAACACATGCCTTACCTGGTTAATATACAAGGCTAAGGCTGAGGCTCAATGGCCGCACTAGAAATCTGTTGATGGTGGCCAGAGTTGATGTACTTTATTCCAGATTGAAACTGTATACCCATGAGGGCATTGCAGTTGAAAATACATTGATTTCAGTAACACAAGGTTGGTATGAATTCATTTGCACGGACCTTCAGTGGTTTCCTATGATGTAAGTCTGTTTTGGGAGAGCTGATCAGTAGGTCAACAAAGTCTTAGAGAAATATCTGAGCTACTTGTTGGGTGCTGAGAACTATGAACCAGGCCTGCTTTGTAAAAGTGACAGGGAAACAACGAAGAAGATATTACTGATTTTACTAAAACAGTAAGTACAGTTCACTTTCCATACCTACAGGTCTCACATCCACAGATTCAATCAAATGTGGATTGAGAATATTTGGGGGAAAAAAGAAAAAGGAAGTTCCAAAAAACAAAAATTTGAATTTTGTTTAGCACCTATGCTAAATCTATGTGATGCAAATGATGTGTAGGCATGCTCTACTGAGGCCTATAGCAAAAATGATTATATATAAACTCTATGCCATTTCGCCATCCTATTTAATAAAAGCCTAATATGCAAATTGACCAAACATCAGAATGACCAGTCTGCTGGGGGTGGTGCCAGGCCAGCCAAAGCGGGTGTGAGTGGGAAGAGGGAAGGGATGCCAGCAGTGACTGGCAGTGGCAGAGGAGTGATCAAGGGATGGGCCCAGCTGCTTGCCAGCCTGCGCCATCCCCTGATTGCCCCCCTGGTCACCTTCCACAGAGGGAGGTCACAGGTGGCAGCAGTGGCGGGGTGATGGGAAGCTGGGCTGGAGCTGTCCCCTGGTGGTCAATGCAGTCTCACATGGGGAACATTGCTCAGCCAGATGCTGGGCTGAAGGATGGTGAGCATAGCGGCAGTGGTGGGAGTATCTCCTGCCTCTGTGGCAGTGCTAAGGATGTCTGACTGCTGCTTAGGCCTGGTCCCCATGGGGCCTAAGCAATCAGTAGGACATCCCCTTAGGGCTCCTGGATTGTGAGAGGGTGAAGACCGGGCTGAGGGCCACCCCTTCATCCACCTCCCCCTTCCCCTAGTGCATGAATTTTTGTGCACTGACCTTAAGTTTTTAATAAGGCATGTGAGCTTCTAGGGATTTTGGTTTCCTGGGACGGGTGTGTGTGTGTGTTTTTTTTGGGGGGGATGTCCTGGAGCTAATCCCCCATGGATACCAAAGGACAACTGTAATTTGAAAAGGCATTGGTCTAGTAGCATAAGGTAAAATTTCGGCTATGATCTCCTGATAACAAATTCAGAAATAGCTTCAATTATCTTTTGTTAGTTTAAAATGAACAATCTTTTAAACCAACGTTCAGGGGTAGATCAAAATGGTGTTTACAGAGCCTTCAAGGTCTCTGAAAACTTCCCCTAAATGTGTTTATTTTAGATGTACTTAAACTTAGACATTATTTATGCTTCTAAACCCTTTTTCTAAGCCTCCAGGCACTCTCTTTATATAGTTTACCTATAACTTATTAAAGATTGTTAAAAGTAAACAAGCCTGAAAGTGACAATCCTTGGAAAGAAACTAAGTCTCCTTTATTTCTGCAGAGATCTGAATGAATATTGCTTAGAGTTCTTTCTGAAATCTTTTCTTAGCAACCCAGCACTTACCCTAATATTTTTTACTATTTTTCCCTTAGAGAAAATTTAATCATTAGAGAAATATATAAGGTATTCACACTAAGTTTTTCTTGTCTTTAATTAGATGATTAAGTGTGTTTGGTAATTTGAAAGAAAATGAAATATAAGCAATAATTAATTAAAAGTGTATTGTTTCCATTCTCTTCCTCTTAACTTCTACTTCTTGGGAAGGATATAGGATATAATTTTGTACCTCCTGGCCAGACTTAATATGATGGATGATCACCTCAGTTAATCAAGAAAAACTGTAAACTCCTCTCAGTAGGTTAATCCAGCATCATTGCTGACTTAGGGAGTCCTTTTCTATCACCAAACTACACTGTCAATTTAGACTTTTGAACTTCCCAAACTTTCTGGCATAAAACAGATCTCACTTAAACATACTTTTTTTTAAAAAAAATATATTTTATTGATTTTTTTTTTAACAGAGAGGAAGGGAGAGGGATAGAGAGCTAAAAACATCAATGAGAGAGAGACATCGATCAGCCGCCTCCTGCACACCCCCTACTGGGGATGTGCCAGCAACCAGGATACATGCCCTTAACCGGAATCGAATCTGGGACCTTTCAGTCTGCAGGCCGACGCTCTATCCACTGATCCAAACCGGTTTCGGCAAAACATACTTTTTTAAAGAAAAAATTTTTTTATTTATTTCTGAAGTGATAGAAATAATTCCTTTTCACTAACAGGAAATAAATAACATTATTATTATTATTATTATTATTATTATTATTATTATTATTTTAATTTTTTATTTCAGAGCAGAATGGAGAGGGAGAGAGAGAGATAGAAACATCAATGATGAGAGAGAATCATTGACTGGCTGCTTCCTGCACACCCCTACTAGGGACTGAGCCTGCAACCCAGGCATGTGTCCTTGATTGGAATCAAACTGCGACCCTTTAGTCTGCAGACTGATGCTTTATCCACTGAGCCAAACCAGCTGGAGCAATAAATAACATTTTCTAAAAAATTTTATTTTATTGTTTAAAGTATTACAAATAGTAGTACATATATATTTTTCTCCCCCATTGACTTTACCCCAGCTTCCCCTACCCCCTGTCACATACCCTCATTCCCCTTGCCCCACTGCCCCAGTGTCTTGTAAATAACATTTTTAAAGGGAAAGATACAGCTACCAAATAGCCTGACTATAATTAAAATTAATTCTAGCACTTTTCCACCAGATGGCACCCCCCCACACCCCTTTGAACTTCGGGAAGAGATTCTGAAGGTGAAGGAAAGCCACTCTCATTTTAGAAACAGAATTGGTTCTGGAAAAGATTTCTAGCCAATGAGATTGAATCCAAGAAAATAATATTTTAAAAATATTCTAAGATGCTCCCAAAGTAAATGCATAACAATATGTTTAATTTGAGGCAAATTAAGTCTATGTCAATAAAGCCAATCCTAGTTTAACCTGAACTCCACAGGACTTAAATTCCACTAAATTGCAATTTCCAAATGATCTTTCTAGCCAGCTCTCATTTGGGTGCTTCTTTTAACTTATAAGAAAGCACAACAACCAGAGTGTATTTAGCAATTGAGTGTCCTTAACGAAGAGTTGATTTAATTTGTAAATGAGCTATCAACTTGCCACTCAAAGATTCATAGGTAAACACTTTGACATTTTGTCCAAAACCACGGGGTTGGCAGAATAAATCTTCCAAATTAAACAATACAGGGCCAAGTCTGCTGCCTGCACACTTCTTGTCCATGCACTTGGCTCTTTCTGAATCTCTGGCTAAACTCTCACATTGTTCTTGTTGCTCTTTTTCCGTGGCCTTTTCGTGTGGATCAGAGCATAGCATTTCTTACAGATGTCACCCCAACACAAGCAGTCAGTGAAAAAATGTCTCGTTTCACAGACCTATATTCACTAAAGACATTAATTTTTACTGAGCAGTTCAAATTCCATGATGTCTTTTGTTATTTTTGGATGATAAACAAGCATGCTGAGAACTCAGGAACAGATCTTTGTCATTTAGGGAGAACAAGAGTAAGCGAGAGAGATTCATCTAAAAATACATATTTGAGGCTGCAAGGCAAGGCTTCTTGTACTTTTCACTGGTTATATGCATTAAGTAGAGTATAGCCTGAGCTTGGAGAATTCAGTCAAGTTATTGAGGACTGTCAGGGAGACTGACTTAGTTGGAATTAGGAAGGTTTTTCAGAAATGCCTTCTATGACTCTTGCTTAAAAATGAGATATCATGGTTCCCCACAAACCCTTCCATATGGATGCTCCGTTTGACAGTAATTTTTTCTTATCACTATATTTTCTAAAAGGTAAGATTATTAATATCTCACCTTATGAGATAAAATGAAAACACAAGGGAAATTTAAGATTTTTGAAATGGTATTCTTTCTTCAACTGTTGTTGCTTATTGATTTTTAGTTCAGCCTATATGTCACATTATTTGATTTTTAGAAGGAAAGTATCAATTATAATACTTTATAAGCTTACAGAAGTTATACTTTTGATAAGGCACCTAAAATTTTTATGGGAAATGTAATTTGATTATGCCATGATAAAAACATCTTAGTCTGTCTACATGGTTGCCAGATAAACAAATTAAAAAGCAATATGCCCAGTTAAGTTTGAATTTCAGATAAATAATACCTCTAAGTTTTTAGCATAAATACAGCGGTACCTCGAGATACGAGTGCCCTAAAATACGATATTTTTGAGATACGAGCCATGGAGCGAGCAATTTTTGCTTTGAAATACGAGCAACATTTGAGATACAAGCAATCGAGCGGATCGGCCAGCTGTACATGACCCACCAGTTTACCGAGACTTGAGCGTCTCATAGTTTCCCACGCCTCAAGGTTACGGAACGAATTAAACTCCTATCTCGAGGTAACACTGTATACCCTACGCACTATTTGAAACTATTTATGTTAAAACTACTTGTGGTTTATCTGAAATTCAAACTTAACTTAGTATCCTGTATTTTGTCTGCCACCTCCACCTGGTAGGTGACTGACTGAGTTGTAACATTCCTCGGTTGCTGCAGCAAGGTCTGTGGAAAACCTTCCACATAGACCCACTCATTAAGATCTCTCAACCTTTCTACCAACATCTTACTCTTCAAGTGTGAGCTCCTAGTCTTAAGAAATGAACTACTGTAGAAAATTCCACACTAACTTCATTTGGAATTGCAGAACTGATATAGAAAGCTGCCAGAATGGTTCCTGGATTCTCAGAAGAAAGTCTCCTGAATAAGAGCTATGCCTGAAATACCTGGGGTCCTGGGTTCTGAGTATTCAGACTTACCTTCATCTTGATCTTACCTAGCAGGAAAAACAGACCTGGGGACAAGTTATCTAGCACAATGAGCCTCATATTTTACCCCTGTCCTCCATGCCCTCATATTTTACAAGGGAACACAGCTGCAGAGAGTATAAATTTATTATGCTAGTCACATACAGTTTGTCTGGGAAGAGTTATGAAACCAACTTCACATTGTTTTTCTTATTAGTAGAGGAAATAACATGGGCCTTAGGCATGTATTCAAAGGTATATCCTGGTCACATATTTGTTTGTCTCACTCAGGGTAACTATAAGTCTCCTTTCAGAAATATTGCAAAGTGATTTTTTTCTTGAAAAAGAGGAAAAATAAAATTTATAGCTTAAAAAACCTTCCCTTGTAACTCACTTATAATTACTTAACTTTACTTTAATATATACCTAAAATATCTGATAGTTATGTGTATGGCTTCATTTTTAACATTAGTAGGTAATAGGTATACATAGAAAAATTTGAATTCTTACCTCATCTAAGGTTATAATCTAACAGGAGAGGATGATATATGCATATGAATTAGTTAAGCAATGATGCAAAATAGTATATGTGAACAAGTGCCAAAGCTGTTCATAGAAAGAACAAATGTATAGTAGTTCACTGAAGTGGGAAATCCAGGTAGACTTGGGTAGATCTTGAGGGATGGATTTCACACCAATTAACGAACAGGGATAGGAAAGAGCATAAAAGGAAGGCTGAGAAAGAGCAGGAGCACTTGAGGGTCAATGAGGAACAGGCCTTCATGGAGGAGAGAAACCTTATAGGCAAATGTGTAGAAAAATATGTATAAGGAAAATGATGCAACATTATATCAGGGTAAAGGAGTTTGTACTTGGTCCTATAGGTCATGGAGAGCCTTTGGAGATTTTGAATCACAGAAGGATGTGACTAATGAAAGTGCTTTGGAAATGATCTGTAAGCTGGAGAAGAGGGAAAAAAGATGGATTTTTGCACAGTGAAGGTGTGAGATTATGGTGCACATTCACTATGTTCACCTGAAAGCCAACAAAAGACTTTTAAATGCCTACAAGTCACTAATTGCAAAACACACTAAACGTATACAGAGATACATATAATGTTCATGTAAAGCATACTCACTGTACTCCACTTCCCAGAGAATTACTCTTCACTATCAAATGCAATCCCCAGGAAAAGCACATTGAAAGCTGAGTGAATTTCTTACCCTGCCTTTGTTTTTTTGATGTGCCTGCATCCAGGTTGTATGTTGTGTTCATTCTGTTTCTTGATATTCCCTCACCACTATATTATAAGGAGAGGCGGTGGAGGGAGAGTTCTTGTACAGAAAGGGTTATTTGGTGTTTAAGATTCTTCAAGACTTCATGATAATAAGTAAATTTAAATCAGAAAGAGTGTTCTCTCTTTGTGACATGGTTACATTTTTAAAGCCATCTTAGCTGTAGTCAATTTCAGAACAATTCCTAAAGACTTTAGGAATGCAAATTCCATTTGTTGTATGCAAGTGGGAAATAAGTTGTCTTTAAAAGAAAAACAATAGACTGACCACTGTGGCTCAGTGGTTGAACTTCAATCTATGAGCCAGGAGGAGTCTATGACTTGGAGTATGACTCCAAGTCAGGGCACATGCCTGGATTTGGGGCTCGATCCTTACTGTGGGGTAAGAGGCAGCCAATCAATGATTCTTTCTCATCATTGATGTTTCCATCTCTCTCTCCCCCTCTCTAAAATAAATAAAGATATATAAATAAAAAAACACACAACAACCTATACATTTTAGGAGAAAGGCATATAAATCTAATATAGTGAAATCTCTGATACTTTCAATATATTACAGAGATTTAAAGCTTGGTTCTAACTAGTTTTTCTAGAACTCTGAAAAAAATAGAAGAGGAATAATGTTATTATTAAAAGTCTGTGAAGTTCCAAAACAGATTTCCTATTATTATAGTACCTTTAACTTCTTTTTTATATTACTTGCAAATTAATTGATTTTATTGTTATCTTTATTACAAAGTCCTCTGGGCTATCTCTTTACAATGAAGTAAAAATAGAGATGAAAATTAGATTAATTCACATAATTGCCTCTAGTCTCTGATGGGCTTTGGTTAATCAAGAATCTCTGTCTTAATCAGGGTTATTCAGAGAAACAGATAAATATATATTGGTGACCAGAGAAATCAATGGCATAAAGTCTAAGTCTGATTCCAAAATCCCAAGAATAGGAGCTCTCAAGTCTGAGGCAGAGATGAATGTCTCAGCTCAAGCAGAGAGTGAAATTTCCCTTCCTATGCCTTTTGTTCTATTCAGGAGCTCAAAGAATTCGGTGATGCCTATTTGTGTTGTTGAGGACAATCCTGTACTCAGTCCACCTATTTGAAATGCTAATCCCTCTCAGACACCCCAGAAATAATGCTTTACCAGCTATCAGAGCATCCTTAGCTCCATCAAATTGACACATAAAATTAACCATCCCAATTACAATGGCTTTAGTGTGCAATTAGATAATTCAAATGTGACTCAAATGGTGATCTTTCAGAAGATATTTAACTCCTTTTTTGTCCCAAATAGCACTCAAGTTTATTCAAATTTATACTTAGAAGGGAGAAGGAAGGCAAAGATGATTCCATTAGTCCATTATTATGTACTTATTATTCTCATAAGTACTGTGAAAGGAAAATTGTAGATTGCTATTAGATATAGGAGAAAACACATATGCATGGGGATTCCCTGAAGAGATGATGTTTAAGCTAAAATTGAAAAATTGATCAGTTCTAGATAGGTAAAGGAAGATGAGTAGTAGGGAAGGGAGCATGAGAGCAGAGGGAACAACATATAGGAAGGACCTAAAGCAAGAAGAAGCTGGCACAGAAGGAATAGAAAGGACAATCCAGTGTTATTGAAGCTCAGAAAGTGTGGTAAATTATATACACCTGGTATATAATTTTTTTATTAATTTCCTATCTGTCCCTGGATGCCACATATCCACTGACTTTAAGACTTGGCCACATGGCATTCTTTGGATAATGGGATGATATGTGTGGATATGACATTTTTCATGTATGAGCTAAAACTTTAAATCTTTAGAATAAGTCACTGAAGCAAGCTATTGGCATACTTAGAATCTATTCTAATATATAAAAACCCAGGGTAAATAATGACCGAAGGCTTCATCAACCAGAAGTCAGTCCTGCAGTCATTGCTGGGTTGCCATGACAACCCAGCACTGACTACAACTGCTGAGGGCATGGTTACCTAGCACTGACTGCTAATGGGGCTGCAGGTCATACCCAGAGAGAGGCCTGGAGAGAGAGGAAGATTCTTATCCATAGCCTCTGTGGCAGCTGTTGATCAGCCCTTGCCTCTCTCTTTCTCTCTGGGCCTGGCCAGTAGCTGCATGTCTCTTTCTCTCCAGGACTCAACAGGAGCTGCTGATCAGCCCTGCCTCTCTGATCAGGCCTGGAGATAGTCCCAGAGATGCTAACTGGCACAAAAACTGAGCAATCAGAACCAAATCTGGGTGAACTGTGAGAACCCAATGGCTGCCTAGAATGCAGAGCTTATGATGCTAACTGGCATAGAAACCAACCAGTTGGAACCTAATCTGAACTGCGAAGGCAGAACCTGAGGAGGGATCTTAAGGGCAACAGCTGTTTGGAGTAAGGTGTAAGAAACTGGTTCAATTTTTTAATGACTAGTTTTTAATAATAGTGCATATGGCTGGCTATCAGTCCAGATAGAGAGATTATGTATTTTTGTCTGTCGAGAGCATCTCCTGCTGAAAAAGGCTCCCCCATCGTCCCATTTAAGCAATCCTGTTCTACATAATCTATATATATTAATAAAAAAGTAATATGCTAATTATACTAGAGCAGGCCGGCAGGAGAGGGCAGTTGGGGGCAAGCAGGCTGTCAGGGGAGGGCAGTTAGGGGTGATCAGGCTGGCAGGCAGAGGCAGTTATGGATGATCAGGCCAGTGAGGGAGGGCAGTTGTGAGCAAGATCAGGCTGGCAGGTAGGGCCATTGGGGGCAAGATTAAGCCAGCAGGAGAGGGCAGTTAGGGGCGATCAGGCTGGTAGGCAGAGGCAGTTATAGGTGATCAGGCAGACAGGCAGGTAAGTAGTTAGGAGCTAGTGGTCCCAGATTGCAAGAGGGATATATGACTGCCTGTGTGATTGGGCCTAAACTGGCATTTGGACATCCCCCAGAGGGTCTCAAAGGGGGTGCAGGCTGGGCTGAGGAACCCTCTTCCCACTATGCAAGAATTTTGTACACCAGGCCACTGACTTTATATATTGATATATATTTAAAAGCCTAAGTGACTGAATGGTTGACTGGTTGCTATGATGGCCAATGACCACCAGGGGGGCAGGAGCTCAATGCAGGAGCTTCCTCCATAGCAGGAGTGCTGCTCAGCTGACCAATGGATGCCAAACACTGGGCTCATGGCTGGTGAGTGCAGCTGTGGTGCACAATCCTCTCCCCCTGTGTACCCTTACCCCATCTGGACTGGGACTGGGAACAGGGCCAGCACTGGGACTAACTTGCAAGAGCCCATGGCTGCTTCTCAGTAATGGGTACGCTGGTATTGTCCTATGATAGGTGAGTAGAGACCACAGTGGCATGGCACTGAGCAGTGGCAGGCACAGAGGGGCCGGGATGAGCTGGAGCAACGCTGCACTTGGCCTGGGTTTGGGCTCCTCCCTGGCCAACTGCTGCTTCACACACTATTACATCCCTTAGGGCAGTGGTCAGCAAACTCATTATCCCACAGAGGGGCAAACCTTGGTGTGGCTCATGAGCTACAGTTTGCCGACCACTGCGTTAGGGGATGTTGGGCTGCCAGTTTTGGTTTGGGCCTGATCCCCTCAGGCCACTTCTAGGGACCCCAACTGTGCACAAATTTATGCACTGGGCCTCTATATGATTATAAGATAAAAGAAAAGAAATTGTTCTGGCCATACCTGCCTCCCTACTTCCAAAAAAAAAAAAAAAGATAAGAATACATGTAACCTCAGTAAGTTATTGAAATAAGGAAGACTATTCAAATTTTATTAAATCCTTAAAGTTGCCAGGTTCTCTTTTAAGTACTTACCTCTAATAACTACTGAAATCCTCACAATGAGATGGGATACTTTTCCCCTATTTTAAAGATGAGGAAATTGAGGCACAAGGCAAATAAACAATTTTCCTAAGTTTCCAGATGTATGAAATGGCAGAGCCAGGAATCAAAAATTGACAATATGACTTTACTACCTAAGTTCTCAGCACCAGAGAGCCAGAGGAGAGATGAATTAAGGTCAAGGGAAGAGACATGGAACATTAGATGGAGTACAGACATAGTCACAAAATAGAAGTATGAAGACTTGTTTTTTTGACTGGCTATCGTAGATGAGAGAGGGAGATTCCAAAGATGATTTCCAGATTTGTGAAATGAGTAATAGACTGAGAGATGAGTTACTGGAGAGGGTGAGTTGGGAGGTGAAACTCTTAATTTAGATTATAAACTGCTTAAGGGCAGAAACTGTGTTATCAAGCTTTTGCTTGTGTGTTGTAATGACTCAGTAATGACATAAATTAATCACGTATTTACAAAAATCTATTTTTAAGTATGATGGGACTTCGATATAACATTTTCCTTGTATGAAGATGAGTTTTCTTAAGGGTTTTGTTGATAGAGTTCACAGATTTGAATCAGAGAACACTTACATTTGGCATAAATATTTCCTCCATATACACAAGGTCAGTGCCTGTGCTATAATTTTGTACTTCATCATTACCTCTTTTTATTAGTGGAAAATGCTAATTCCTGAGATGTAATCATATGTTGTCTGGCAACTTACTTGCTATATTAGAGCAAATTTAATGTGATTCACAGTTTCAACATAAAGCTGCATTTACATTGTAAATTTAGTAGTGAAAGAACAAGTATAATTCTTTTTTAAAAATTGCTTTATTGATTAAGGTATTACATATGTGTCCTCACCCCCCTCCCACTCATGTCTTTACCCCCCCTGGTGTCCCTATCCATTGGTTAGGCTTATATTCAGGCAAATAAGTCCTTTTTTTTTTATCTCTCCTCCTTTTTCCCACCCTCCCATAACTTCCCTCTGAGGTTTGGCAGTCTGATGGATGCTTCTCTGTCTCTGGATCTGTCCCTGTTCATCAGTTTATGTTGTTCATTATATTCCACAAATGAGTGCTATCATGTGGTATTTATCTTTCTCTGATTGGCTTATTTCACTTGGCATAATGCTTGCCAGTTCCATTCATGCTGTTTCAAATGGTAAGGACTTTATCATTTTTTACTGCAGTGTAGTATTCCATTGTGTAGATGTACCACAGTTTTATAATCCACTCATCTGCTGATGGACACTTATGCTGATTCCAGTTCTTAGCTATGCTAAATTGTGCTTCTATGAACATATGGGTGCATATATCCTTTCTCACTGGTGTTTCTAGTTTCTTGGGATATATTCCCTGAAGTAGGATCACTGGCTCAAATGGGAGTTCCATTTTTAGTTTTTTGAGGAAACTCCATACTGTTTTCCACAGTGGTTGCAGCAGTCTGCATTCCCACCAACAGTGCAAGAGTTCCATTTCTCTGCATCCTTGCCAACACTTGTGGTTTGTTGACGATAGCTATTCTGACAGGTGTGACATGTTACCACATTGTTGTTTTGACTTGCATTTCTCAGACTTGGAGAAATTAGTGACTTCGAGCATGTTTTCATATGTCTCTTGGCCTTCCTTCTGTCCTACTTCAAAAAGTGTCTATTTAGGTCCTATGCCTATTTTTTGATTGGGTTTGTTTATCTTCCTTTTTTTAAGTTATATGAGTTCCCTGTAAATGTTGGAAATTAAACCCTTATTGGTGATGACATTGGCAAATATGTTCTCCCATTCAGTGGGCTTTCTTGTTGTTTTGTTGACGGTTTCTTTTGCTGTGCAAAAGCTTTTTATTTTGATGTAGTCCCATTTGTTTATTTTCTCTTTACGTATTTTACATTGACCTAAGAGCAGTATCAGTGAAGAAATTGCTTTGACATATGTCTGAGATTTCGCTGCCTGTGTATTCCTCTAGTACAGTGGTTCTCAACCTTCCTAATGCCATGTCCCTTTAATGCAGTTCCTCATGTTGTGGTGACCCCAAACCGTAAAATTATTTTCGTTGTACCATCCTTGCATCCCCGGAATAAAGCCTACTTGGTCATGGCATATGATCTTTCTGATGTAGCAACGAAAATAATTTTATGGTTGGGGGTCACCACAACATGAGGAACTGCATTAAAGGGATGTGGCATTAGGAAGGTTGAGAACAACTGTTCTAGTTTTTTTTATGGTTTCTCATCTTATGTTTAAGTCTTGTATCCATTTTGAGTTTATTTTTGTGTGTGATATAAGTAGTGGGCTAGTTTCATTTTTTTGCCTGTATCCATCCAATTTTCCCAACTCCATTTGTTGAAAAGACTGTCTTGACTCCATTTTACATTCATGCTTCCATTGTCAAATATTAATTGGGCATAGTAGTTTGGGTCAATTTCTGGGTTCTCTATTCTATTCCATTGATCTAAATGTCTGTTCTTGTGCCAGTACCAAGCAGTTTTGGGAACAGTGGCTTTGTAATACAGCTTGAAATCTGGTATTGAGATCCCACCTATTTTGTGGGATTGCTGAGACTATTTGAGGTCTTTGTTTATTCCAGATGGATTATTGGAGAGTTTGTTTAGAAATATGCCAGTGGTACTTTAATGGGGATTGCATTGAATCTGCAGATTGCTTTGGGTAGTATGGACATTTTGATATTGTTGATTCTACCAAACTATGAACATGGTATGTTCTTCCTTCTGCTTATGTCTTCCTCTTTCTCTTTTTTTCAGTGTCCTATAGTTTGTTGCATATAGATCTATTACCTCCTTAGTTAAGTTTATTCCTAGGTATCTTAATTTTTTTGGTGTGATGGTAAACGACATTTTTTTTAGTCTCTCTTTCTATAAGTTCACTATTGGTGTAAAGAAATACCATATATTTCTTGGCATTAATTTTGTATCCTGCGACATTGCTGAATTCATTTATTAAGCCTAACAATTTTTTGATGGTGTCTTTAGGGTTTTCTATGTACAATATCATGTCATCTGCAAATAAGGACAGTTTTACTTCTTTTCCAATTTGGATACCTCTATTTTTTCTTTTTTTCTGATTGCAATGGCTAGTACTTTTAGCACTATGTTGAACATGAGTGGTGAGAGTGGGCATCTCTGTCTTATTCCTGTTCTTAAGGGAAATGGTTTTAATTTTTCCCCATTGAGTATGATGTTAGCTGTGGGCTTGTCATATATGCTTTTTATTATATTGTGGTATGATTCTTCTATTCCTACCTTGCTGAGAGTTTTTGTCAAGAAAAGGTGTTGGATTTTGTCAAATGCTTTTTTTGCATCAAGTGATATGACTTATGTGATTTATATCTATCAATTTGTTTAAGTGATGCATCACATTTATTGATTTGAGGATATGGTACCATCATTGCATCCCCGTAATAAAGCCTACATGGTCATGGAGTATGATCTTTCTGATGTACTGCTAGATCCAATTTGCTAGAATTTCGTTGAGAATTTTGACATCTATATTCATGAAGGATATTGGCCTGTAATTCTCTTTCATTGTGTTATCTTTATCTGGTTTTGGTATTAGGGTGATGCTGGCTTCATAGAATAAGTTTGGAAGTGTTCCTTCTTCTTGAATTTTTTGTGATAGTCTGAGGAGGGTAGTTTTAGTTCTTCCTTCAATATTTGGTAAAACTCCCCTGTGAAGCCATCTGGGCTTCTGTTTGCTGGAAGCTTTTTGATGACTGCTTTACTTTTTTCCATAGTTATCAGCCTTTTGAGATTTTTAGAATCTTGCTGAGGAAGTTTTGGAAGGTTATATTTTTCTAGGAATGTGTCCATTTCCTCCAGGTTGTCTAGTTTATTAGAATAGAGTTGTTCACAGTATTTTTAAATAATCCTTTGTATTTCTGTGGGCTCTGTTGTTATTTCTCCTCTTTCCTTTTTGATTTTGTTTATTTGGTTCCTCTCTTTTTGCTTCTTGATGAGCCTGGCTAGAGGTTCATCAATCTTGTTTATCTTTTCAAAGAACCAGCTCTTGGTTTCATTGACCTTTGGTATTGTTCTTTTTTTTTTTTGTCTGTATGTCATTCATTTCTGCTCTGATCTTTATTATTTCCTTCCTTCTGCTCACTGTGGGCTTTTCTTATTGCTCTCTTTCTAATTCTTTGTGTTGTAGAATTAGATAACTTATTATCATTTTTTCTTGTTTTTGGAGGTAGGTCTGTAGAGCTATGAACTTCCCTTTCAGGACTGCTTTCATTGTGTCCCATAGATTTTTGGATTGTTCTGTTTTTGTTGTTGTTAGTTTCCAGGATGCTTTTAATTTCTTCTTTGATCTCATTGGTAACCCAGTCAATATTTAAAGCATGCTATTCAGCTTCCAAGTATTTGAGATTTTGGATTGTTTATATTATAGTTTATTTCTAATTTTATGGCATTGTGGTCTGAGAATATGCTTGGTATGATTTTAATTTTCTTAAATTTTGGAGAGTTTGCCTGTGACCCAATATGTGGTCTATTTTTGAAAATGTTCCATGTGCACTTGAGAAGAATGTATATTCCATGGCTTTGGGATGCAATTATCTGAAGATGTCAGTTAAGTTCATCTGACCTAATGGTCATTTAGGATTGCTGTTTCTTTGATGATTTTTTTTTAGAGGATTTATCCAGTGATGTCAGTGGTATATTAAAGTCCCCTACTATGATTGTATTGTTGTCGATCTCTCCCTTGATATCTTCCAGGAGTTTTGTTATTTATTTTGGTACTCCTGTATTGTGTGCATATATGTTTATCAGGGTTAGATCCTGTTGTTGTATCAATCCCTTTAGTATTATGAAGTGGCCTTCCTTATCTCTTGTTATGGCCTTTACTTTGAGATCTATTTTGTCAGATATAAGTATTGCTATGCCAGCTTCTTTTTTTCATTTCCATTTGCCTGAAAGATATTTTCCATCCCTTCCCTTTCAAAGTGTGTGAGTCCCTTGTTCTGAGGTGGGTCTCTTGTAGACAGCATATATATGGGTCATGTTTTTTTTTTTATCCATTAAGCCACTTGATATCTTTTGATTGGAGTATTTAGTCCATTTATGTTTAAAGTTATTGCTGAAAGGTACTTTTTTGTTGTCATATCTGATTTTGTGTCTGTGTTCCTTCTTACCTTTTTATTTCTTCTTTTTACAGTATTCCCTTTGTAATTTCTTGCATTGCTGGTTTGCTGGTGATACATTCTCTTAGCCTTTTGTTTGTTTGCAAAGCTCCTGATTTCCCTTTCAATTTTGATTGAAAGTCTTGCTGGTTAGAGCATTGTTGGATTCAGTCCTTTGCTTTGCAATACTTTGTATACCTCCTTTCAGTCCCTTCTAGCTTGATGTGTTTGAGAAATCATTTGATAATCTGATGGGGGTCCTTTGTAGGTAACCCTCTCTCTCTCTCTTGCTGCCTTTAAGATTCTCTCTTTGTCCTTAATACTTGACATTGAAATTATGATGTGTCTTGGTGTGGGTCTTTTGGGGTTGATCCTGCTTGGGTCTTTCTGTCATTGTGTAACTTTTTTCTTCTCTATTTCTTGGAAATTTTCTGTCATTATTTCCTCAAAAGATTTTCTAATCCTTGCTGTTCTTCTTGTCCTTCTGGCAGCCCTATTATATGCATATTACTCCATTTCATGTTGTCCCAAAGCTCCCTTTGGCTTTCCTCCTGCTTTTTAATTTTTTTCTCCAGTTGCTGTTCAGATTGGGCTTTTTTCTGTACCTGATCTTCTAATTCACTATTTGGTCCTCTGCTTCTTCTAGTTTACTGTTGAAACTTTCCATAATGTTTTTATTATAGCTATATCACTTTTCATTTCTTCCTGATTCTTGCATAGGTTGTTGATTTTCTCATCCATCTGATGTATGAATTTCCTGACCATTACTTTATATTCTTTTTGGTCATGTTGCATGCTTCAATTTCACTAATTTCCTTTCTTGGTGACTACTCATTTTCTTTCTTCTGGGGATTGTGTCGTCTCTCCATTCTGACTATCACCAGAAGTTTCAAACTTTGAGTTGCATGGACCTGGACCATGTGCCATGGGAGCTTCATACACCCAAGTGTCAGTGAAGTACTCCGACATTAGGATGTGTGGCTGCTGTGGGTTGGTGGGAACCAGGATCACCCAGGGTCAGTGTTTCCAGCATTCAGTGTGGTCTCATGTGTGCAGCTAGAATCATGGACCCCACCTGCACTGCGCTATTGGTGTGTGCCAAAAATGAGTCTCCTAGCAAGTGTCAGGATTCATTGTTTTCTTGTGTCTGCACCAAGAATTGAGTATCAGAGTCTTTGTTGCCTCATTCGGCTTCTGGCTGAGAATCAGGGTCCCTGTGTGCACATGAACCAAGAATTGTAGTCACGGCTCTTAGTGTGAACATTGTGAATCAGGGATCCCAGGCACATATGGTAAGAAACAAGAGTCAAATCAGTGGTGCTTAGTTCTGCCTCTTACTGGGAGAATCTGAGTCCCTGTCACCACGGGGGATTGGGTTGCACAGTAGCACTGTGGCATGCCTGTGCTGCAGAAAACAGACTTGAAGTCTGGTAACACTGTCGTCTTGTGTGCACTTTGGGTTTGGTCACCCGATTGCATTGCAAGGAGCAGATTCCAGTCTCTCTGTCTGTGTGCAGGCTCAAATTCCCATAGGGGAGATACAGTCCCTATGTGTGCTCTCAAGTTCAAATTCCCATAGGGGTGCTATGGTCCAAGCAAAGGGCAGGTCTCTCAGTTACTATGGCGCTATCTCTGATCCTGGGGGAAGGGAGATAGGCTCTTTGACTCACAGAAACCTGTGGCCAGGAAGTCTGGATTTTTATTGTCTGTTGGTCTGAAGCTGTGGTCGCAGCTCTCTGTTCCCAGTGGTTGCAGGGTCCTGGTTTGCATCTGAGACACGATTGGGTCGTACTGAGGCCAGGATCTTAGACTCCAGCAACTCTGTTTCTTAGATGGCATGGTCTCTGTGCCCACACTGGCTGCCCATATGTGTCCACTTTGTGTGCAGGGCCCTGTCATCTAAGACGGCCCAGTTTGGCAGCCTCTTGGAGGACCTGCAGAATATAACTGTCTGTAGCTCATACACACACACACACTCTCTCCCTCCCTACCTTGCTGCTGGTCACCATCTTCCAATCTATCAAGCTTTTGTTCTCAGCACCAACATTAGGTTAACAGGTTTATCACAAGATTATTTCATTTAGTCCTTTCACAAGAATGGTTGCAAGTGCAATGACCACAGTTCTTTCTATTGCATTACAGTTCTGGATCATCATAGAGATTAGATCATACTATTTTTTTTGGAAATTTTTAGTATTTTGAAGTATTCATTAAGCACAAATAATAGAAACTTCATTTGAACTCACAGAACTTCATATAATGAAATTATGCTGCTGACTTTGAAAGAAATCACTTAGTGAAGCTGGAGTCTTGAATTAATGCTGTCCAATTATTCCATACATTGTAAGGCCTAAGAGAGACTTGCTATTTTTACATTGTAATTTGTCTTATCTCTCCCTCCTTCTTGGCTAGGATTAGGGCCACCTAATTGTCTTCTGTTGAGACACTAAAGTGCAATCTGGAGGCAATATAAGAACTTTATGCATAGAAGGCCATGGGCTGTCAGGCCAGAAGTAAACAGATAATGGAGTAAGATTGGTTTGGGAATGCCATGAAAGAGACTATCATTTGTGTATCATCTGTCAGTTTGAGGTAAATATGTATGTTCAAGGTAAGATAGAAACATCTAATCATTGGTGTGGCAGAATTACCTACAGTCATAATAGATGCAACACCAATTAGAACAGTAATCAATCACGGATTATAATGAATCCAATTGCAAATAACTATTAAAGCTTACAGGTGTCTTCTAGCTGAATATTAGTCTTGAGTAATTTGCTAAGTGTGGTAGGTGTGCATTTTCATAAAGCATGGACTTCTTACACTGTATAAAATTATACACTTGTCTCTATAGTGTGGAAGAATAGATTTGATAAAGAATATATTAGCATGTTTTAATAGTCAACTAGTTTGCCCCTAACAGAGGTATTTGTTAATAAAATTTAATAACCTGCTTGGCTTGTGTGGCTCAGCAGTTGAACATGGATCCAGGAGCCAACAGATTGCTGGTTTGATTCCACATCAGGGCACATGCCTGGGTTGCAGGTTGCTTGGGGCTATGCAGGTGGCAGACAACAGATGACTTACCTCATTGATAATTCTATCCCTCTCCCTTCCCCTCTCTCTACAAGTTAATAAAAATAAATATTTTTTAAAAATTAATAATTGTATTATCCTAAGACCTTGTGTATATATTACTAAGACTATAATTTATGAAACAATTCCATGTCTGCAGTATCACCTGATCTTTTTAAGAAATAGACAGAGTAGAGAGGATAAGAAATTTTTCCCAGGCTACATGGTTAGTAAGCATAATAGTCATGATGATACATGGGTTCTTTCAGAAAGATGTGAACTTGTGAAAATTAACTATTGGATTTGTTATAAAAAATTTTCTGCCTTCTGAACAACATAGAGAGGTTCAAAATTATAATAAAAAGTAAATAGCAACTATTTTTTCTTAGGAAATAATAGTGAAGTAAGGTGAATTCTGACATTGTGTTTGTGCTTATGAAAATAAATAGGCAACACATATTTATTAGTCTGTAAAGATAATTGATCTTAATTCTCTGAAAAATATATTTATTTCTACCCACTTTCCAGCTGTTGATTTCTAAATATAAGTTCTCTAATAAAATGAATGAGGACTTTTGGGAGAAATGGCTGATTCTAGAGCTGGGGCAGGAATAATAGAAGATCAGTCTGGGCCATTTTAATGAGGCAGGAAGTAAAGAAGTGTGAAAAAAATACCAACCAAACAAACAAAAAGACAAATAGAAAGAAAAGGATGAGGGAATGTACAAGGAACATCAGGAGCCAATTCCAATGGCCAAAGCAGGAACAATTAAAGCAACAGAGGTATGAGATTATAATGTAAAATAGAGAACAAATGTCCATGAGTTCATATTAAATAATCTATCATTGAATAAAGAAATTGGTTCAAAGAGACAAATCTTTCTTTTATAAATGTTCCAAATGACTTAGGAATATAATCCTCCCTCCAGGAATTGGAGTTTACTCTCCTTGCCATTTGAATGTGGCTAGAGTTAGTGACTTATTTCTAAAGAATATGGTATGAAAAGGGAAAAATTAGTAACTTAACAGTAAAGAAACTTGGCAAACCCTGCCTTACCCAAATGATCCAGGTTAGCCTTGTTATGTTCACACCATATACCCCCAATAAGGTCTTTTGCAAGGGCACTTAACCTTTTAAGTAATATATCCAAAAATCTAAAATCTTAATAGAATTATGAGGAAAATATTAGAGAGACTAAAAGTATCTGAGAGAACTCAGAACTGTCAAGGTCATGAAAAATAGGAAGGACCAAGAATCTGTCATAATCAGAGAAGCCTAATTGGGGATCTGACAAATATATGTATTGTAGATTTCTGCATTGGATACTGAAACAGAAATTGGACATTACTGGACAAATCTGCATAAAGCCCGAGTTTTAGTTAATAATAATGTAACAATGAAGATTTTTTAGTTTTGGTAGCTGTACCACAGTAAATTAAGATGATATAAGGGGAAACTGAAACCTGGATATATGGAAATTCTCTGTACTATCTTTGCAATTCTTATGTAAATCTAAAATGATTCCAAAATAAAAAAAGTTTATTAAAAACAAACCATTTTAAATATAGCCTTTGTGTACATGTGGCTCTATATATGTTCTATAAATGTGTGTGTACATGAATGTCAGTCAGCAGAATTTAGCATTTTACTGACAATTGCATAACATTGAGTAATAGTGACAACTATTTTTAGTTTAATGCTTCTATTATACTTTAGACATTTTTTATGTATTAATAAACTCACAAGGGTTATGTGCATGTTTTCATATTTATATCTACATATATGTTTATTATTCAGCTGTGAAATGAATGATCACTTTTAAATGACAGATCGTTAAAGATCCTTCTATTCAGAAACAGGAGACAGTGGGCAGCCATAACATATATATGTGTGTTATTTTTTTGAAATATATTTTTATTGATATCAGAGAGGAAGGGAGAGGGAGAGACAGATAGAAACATCAATGGTGAGAGAGAATCATTGATATGGCTGTCTCTTGCACATCCCCTACTAGGGATGGAGGCCGCAACCCAAGCATATGCCCTGACGGGGAACTGAACCATGATCTCCTGGTTCATAGGTAGGTGCTCAACCACTGAGCCATGCTGGCTGGGCCACACATATGTTTTTATTTCCTATGATTAACAAAAAGAATCACTGTTCTAAAAACTCAACACCAGAGGCTCTGTGTCCACTGCTAAATTTGATGGGGATCGAGAGCCTCCTGGAAATCCTAACGGATAGTAGAGAATTTCTGTCTTTCAGCAACAATAAAAGCGTCAGATCAAAGTTTTTACACCCCTTTGGAGGCCTCAATACTTACCCAGTTTTTTTCTCTCATGACAATCAAATCATGAAGTCATCATAATGCAAATAGTATTTCTGGCTTGATGAACAATAACTTGGCATGTATTAATGGAATGAATAGGAAATTGTGAAATTTTATTAAAACGAGGAGAGAAATGTGGAATGCCAATATTTTCTGCAAAGCTTTGTGTTTCAGATTCAATTTGGTATTTATTGGAGAGGAGAACAAGAAAGATGTATTACTGAATTTTCCTTGCTATTGAACTTACTAGTATATCAACAATACCACAAGTGCATGGCTTTGTATCTCTACACTGATTGGCCTGATATACTAATAAGTAAGCTACTAATCCATTTTTCATGTCTAAAAAATTTCCAAAATGACTCAACATTTTTGTTTATACTCCCAGATTTTCTCAGTCAATTCCCCTGTCCTTTAAACTGTGTATATGTAAGATGTCAAATCAAAGTAAATTCAGTGAAAACAAAACAACACATTCATTCTGTTTGGTGTTATTTTGACAAAATGATTTGTTGATTGATGACTGCTCTTTGTTCCAATAAATTGTGTGAACACAGCCTAGAATTTCTTCTTGACTTGAATGATTCACCAATCTCTACAAAGTAGATATAAACAATTTTTCATAATACCATACTTCTAGATAAGTTGAAAATATTATTTATTTATTTAATATTGGTTAGTTAGTTATCCTAATATACCTGACAATGTGTTGCTTTTTTTGCTTTATATTCAATAATTTTATATTGATTAGCTGTCATTCTTATATAAACTTTTAGATGAAATAAAGCTTTGAAATAAACTAGTTTAAAAAATAGAATAACAAATTTTTTTTACTACAGAAACTAAAGCATTAAAATTTGTCATCATATTTACAGTACTTCTCAAGTAGTAAAATCATTAAACTGTGAAAGGATGCATTTGTAATTGTTAATTATCTTAATAAATAGGTTATTAAAAATGTCAAGATTAGTAGCTTTTGGTTTCTGATTTTACATAAAAGGTTTCTTCTATTTTTTTTTTTAAAGAAAGATAATTCTTTGGTAAAAAATGTCTTCTCTGAAGAATATTAACTTATTTCCTCAAGATATATTAGACAGTCTTTACTTAATTTCTTCCCTTGGGTTATGGGTCCTCAATCTGATTCTTAAGGTTCATGCTCTTGAATATGAGACTAGTGAGGTTTAATTATTTGAAGTTAGTACCCTCTGAGCTTTGTGAAACAATGCTTTAGTGAGGCAACTATACACATGATGGGGTTTTTCACATTGAACTCAGGGAAAGTGCCTACTCTCCCTAGATTTAGTGATACAGATGCAATAAACATTTCAGAGTAAGAATAAGGAAGAAGGGATAGAATAGAAATTTCCAAGATTTTGCTAGCAATAAAATGTTTAACAAAGACATTTTCCAAATTTATTAGATTCTTCTGTATAATGAATTCTCTGGTAAGATTCTGAAAAATTGTACAGTAAGAAGGGTTTGTGTTAATGGGTTCTGAAATAGAGGCAACAAAATGTTCTCTCTCTCTCTCTTTTTAATTTGTCCCAAGTGTAATTTTTAGTCAGAATTCTTGCTCCTGATTTCACCCCATAGTGCCTTTTTACGAGTGGATTTAAGTGAAAACTTAACTTTTTTGCTTACTGTTTTGACTAATGGAGAGATCATATAGATGAATATTTTTGAGGCAGTAAATTAAAAAAAATATAAATTTAAAAATATAAGCTTTCATGTGAGCAAAGTAACTTTTTCTTTACATTTTTTCCTCTCAGATATTTTCTACCATTTTTATATCCATTGTGATTTTTCCCCCAGTAATTGTTTTTTTGAAATATAAAGAGATAATTCCAAGGGTCTTGTAAAGTCATGTCTGAGGAACTCAAATACAAGTGTCTTGATTCTGGTTCTTTGGAATATGAGTAAGAGGGAGAACAAAGGATGAGTCATTTCTGTCATCCAGAAAACTGAAGTTTTGAGAAATAGCAAATGTGATTAAAATTTCTGAGGATAACAGAATTTATATGCTCTGGTTTTTGAAGTAATATATATTTATTACATATATTTTTAAAATACAGGAAAGAGAAAAAAAGAAACTATTCAATCAAAATCTTATAGAGATAAATAATGTTAACATTTTGGATTTTTTTCTTTAACATTTTTTTTCTACAAAATTCTTTCATAGTTTGATACTGATATCTTTAAATCCTAGAAAAAATAATGTTGGGATGATTTTATTTTACTTTTTAAAAAGTGAAATAAATACTTTATAATGTTGTCTTTGACTTAGTTCTTTGAGAGTGATGCATTTATTTATTTATTTATTTATTTATTTATTTATTTAAATTCTTTATTGTTTAAAGCATTACATAAGTCTCCTCCCCCCTCTCCACCTCCCATTGACTCCCTCTTGGCTGCCCACATTACCCAGCATATGTCTTCACCCCATCCCCACCCCACTTGTCTGTGTCCATTGCTTATGCTAATATGCATGGACACAAATTCTTTGGTTATCTCTGACCCTCTCACCCCCCACCTTCCCTCATAGGTTGGACATCTGTTTGATGCTTCTATGACTCTGGTTCTATTTTTATTCGTCACTTCATGTTGTTCATTATATTCCACAAATGAGAGAGATCATGTGATATTTATCTTTTTCTGACTGCCTTATTTCACTTAGCATAATGTTCTCCAGTTACATTCATGCTGTTGCACAAATGGTAAGAATTCCTTCTTTTTTGCAGCAGCATGGTGTTCCATTGTGTAGATGTACCACAGTTTTCTAATCCACTCATCTGCTGATGGGCACTTAGGCTGTCTCCAAATCTTAGCTAAGGTGAATTGTGCTGCTGTGAACATAGGGATGCATATATCTTTTCTGACTGGTGTTTCTGTTTTCTTTTGATATACTCCTAGAAGTGGGACCACTGAATCAAATGGGAGTTCCATTTTTAATTTTTTGAGCAAATGCCATACTGTTTTTCACAGTGGCTGCACCAGTCTGCATTCCCACCAGCAATCCACAAGGGTTCATTTTTCTCCACATTCTCGCCAGCTCTTGTCTTTGTTGATTTGTTGATGATAGCCATTCTGACAGATGTGAGATGGTACCTCATTGTTGTTTTGATTTGCATCTCTAGGATGATTAGTGACTTTTAGCATGTTTTCATATGTCTCTTGGCCTTTTTTATGGCCTCTTTCAAAAAATGTCTTCTTAGGTCCTTTGCCCATTTTTCGATTGGGCTGTTTATCTTCCTTTTGTTAAGTTGTATGAGTTACCTATAAATGTTAGAGATTAAATGCTTTTTGGAGATAACATTGGCAAATATGTAGTCCAATTTGTTTATTTTCTCCTTAGTTTCCATTGCCCTAGAAGAGGTATTGGTAAAGATATTGCTGCCACAAATGTTTGCTATTTTGCTGCCTATGGGTCTTCTAGGATTTTTATTGTTTTCCATCTTACATTTAAATCCTTTATGCATTTTGAGTTTATTTTTTGTGTATGGTGTAAGTTGGTGATCTACTTTCATTTTTTTTGCTAGTATCTGTCCAATTTTCCCAACACCATTTATTGAAGAGACTGTCTTGTCTCCATTGTATGCTATTGCTTCCTTTGTCAAATATTAATTGAGCATAATGGTTTGGGTCTATTTTGGGGTTCTCTGTTCTGTTCCATTGGTCTATATGTCTATTCTTGTGTCAGTACCAGGGAGTTTTGAGAACAATGGCTTTGTAGTATACTTTGATATCTGATATTGTGATCCCTCTAACCTGGCTCTTCTTTCTCAAAATTGCTGCAGCTATTTGGGGTCTTTTTTTTTTAAATTCCAGATGAAATTTTTAGAGAGTTTGTTCTAGGTCTTTGAAGTATACCATTGGTATTTTAATGGGGATTGCATTGATTCTATAGATTCTTTTGAGTGTTATGGACATTTTAATGATGTTGATTCTACCAATCCATGAACACGCTATATTCTTCCATTTGTTTATATCTTCCTCTATCTCTTTTTTCAGCATCCTGTACTTTTCTGAGTACAGGTCTTTTAGCTCTTTGGTTAAATTTATTCCTATGTATCTTAATTTTTTTTTGTTGCAATGTTAGAGAGTGATGCTTGATTTACTTCTCTTAAAGATTGACTTTTAAAGAAGAAACATATGTTTTCTTTATTTTATTTTTTATTAAATTTATTGAGGTAACATTGGCTTATAAAATTATATAGATTTCAGGTGTACAATTATATAATACATCGTCTATATATTGTATTGTGTGTTCACCACTCCAAGTCAAGTTTTCTTCTATCACCATTTATCCCTGTTTTATGCTCTCCTACCAATCCTCACTCCCCTTTCCCGCTAGTAATCACCATACTATTATCTGTCTATGAATTGTTGTTTTTTTCTTAATCCCTTCACCTTTTTCACCCAGACCTATGTTTTACTAAAGTATGCCATTTATTTAGATGCAAACTTTTGCATCTCAATCCAATCTTTATAATAAACTCAGAACAAAGAAGACAAAATTCTCTAATAATTTTTTATTTTAGTTTTTATTTAATTTATTGGGGTGACATTGGTTAATAAGATCATATAAGTTTCAAGTGTAGATTTCTATAATACAGAATCTGTATATTGCATTGTGTGTCCCACTATTCAAAGTCAAATCATCTTCTATTGTATATCATTTATCCTTAACTACCTTTCTTACCCCATTTCCCTTTGGTAACTACCATTTTGTTGTCTATGTCTATGAACTTCAGTTTTATATCTCACATATGAGTAAAATCATAAGGTTTTTAGCTTTTTCTGACTGACTTATTTCACTTAGCATAATATTCTCAGGGTCCATCCATGTTGCTGCATATGGAAATATTTAATCTTTTCTTATGGCTAAATAGTATTCCATAATATACATGTATCACATCTTTATTCAATCATCTGTGGAAAAACACTTTTGTTGTTTCTATGTCTTGGCCACTGTGAATAGTGCTGCCATGAATATAGTTCTGTGTTTTTTTGCAAATAAGTGTTTTCAAAATTTTCAGGTAGATACCCAGGAGAGAGAGATTACTGGGTAATATGGTTACTCTATTCTTATTTTTTTCAGGAACCATCATACTGTTTTCCATAGTACCTGTACAAGTTTACATTCCCACCAGCAGTGAATGAGAGTTCATTTTCCTTCTACAACATCTTCAACAGTTATTTGTTGATACTAGCCATTCTAACAGGTATGATGTGGTATCTCATTGTAGTTTTGATTCCATTTCCCTAGTAGATATGAAGTTGAACTTCTTTTCATACATCTACTGGTAAAATGTGTGTGTTCTTGGGAGAGGTATGTTCAGGCCCTCTGCCCATTTTTTAATTGGATTGTTTGGTGTTAAGTTGTATGAGTTTTTTATACAGGTTGTTTCATTTTGAAAATGAAATGTATTTTAGTAAACACTGCCTTTACAATTTTCAAAGTCTGTGTATACATTTTTTGGGGATACTATATATTTTGGATATTAACCCTTTGTTCGAACTGTTGTTTGCAAATAGAATCTCCCATTTGGTTGGTTGTCTTTTTGTTTTGTTTGCAGTTTCTTTTGCTGTGCTAAAGCTTTTTAGTTTGATATAGTTCTATTAATTTTTGCCTTTACTTTCCTTGCTTTTGGGGTCAAATTCATCAAATGTTCTCTAAGACCTAGTTCCAGGTGATTAGTACTTATGTGTTTTTTTTTTCTATGTAATTTATTGTTTCTGATCTTATGTTTCAATCTTTGATTCATTTTGAATTAATTTTTGTATATGGAACAAACTGAAATCTCATTTCATTCTTTTGCATGTGGCTTTCTAGTTTTCCCCAAACCACTTATTGAAGAGGCTTTCTTTTCTCCATTGTGTGTTTTGGCTCCTTTGTCAAAAATTATTTGCCCATATACATGTCATTTTATTCTGGGCTCTCAATTCTTTTCCATTGGTCTGTGTTTCTGTTTCTCTGACAATAGCATCCTTTATTTATTTATTTATTTATTTACTTACTTACTTACTAGATGCCTAGTGTACGAAATTCATGCATGGGGAGTGGTGGTGGGTCCCTCAGCCTGGCCTGCACCCTCTCCAATCTGGGACACCTTGGAGGATATCTGACTGTTGGACATCTTCTTACAATCTAGGACTGCTGGCTCCTAATCATTCACCTGCCTCCCTGCCTAATTGCCTCTAACCCTTCTGCCTACCTGCCTGATCACCCCTAACTCCTTTTCCTGCCTGGATGATTGCCCATAACTGCCTCTGCAAGCTGGTCTGATTGCCTCTAACTGCCCTCCCTTGTCAACCTGATCTCCCCTAACCACCCTCCCCTGCTGGCCTGATCACCTCTCATCTGCCTGCCTGATCATCCCTAACCACCTCAGCCTCAGCCCTTGCCGCTGTGGCTTTGTCCAGAAGGACATCCAGAAGATGTCTAGTCTACTTAGCATATTACCCTTTTATTAGTATAGATTTATTTTATTTTTCCCCCATGCTATTTTTATGACCATTTCTTTGTAGTACAGTTTAAAGTTAGGTAGTATGATACCTCTGGCTTTGTTCTTTTTCCTCAAGATTGCTTTGGTTATTTAGGGTCTTTTTGGGTTCTGATATTTTTTTGTTTTATTTTTTTAAAAAATGACATTGGCATTTTGATGGGGATTGCATTAAATCTGGGTATTGCTTTGGATAATATGGCCATTTTAACAATGTTGATTCTTTGAATCCATGAACACAGAATATATTTCCATTTCATTGTGTCTTTTTCAATCTTTTTAAATAATGCTTTATAGTTTTCAGTATATAGGTTTTTCACATTTTTTCTTAAATTTATTCCTAAGTATTTTATTCTTTTGATAGCAATTGCAAAAGAAATGTTTTTTGCCCCTTTGTTTTTCTAAAATTTTATTGTTATTATATAGGAAAACAGTGGATTTTTTGTACATTTATTTTGTATCCTGCAATTTTACTTTATTTATTGTTTCTTATAGTTTTTGGTGGCATCTTTAGGGTTTTCAATGTACAGAATCATGTCATCTGCAAAAAGTGGCACTTTTATTTCTTCCTTCCCAATTTAGTTGCTGTTAATGTCTCTCTCTTGTCTCATTTCTTTGTCTAGGACTTCCAGAACTATGTTCAATAGAGTGGTGAGAGTGGACATCCTTATTTTGTTCCCAATTTTATAGGAAAAAATTTCATTGAATATGGTCTTAGCTGAGGGTTTGTCATATATGACTTTTATTATGTTGAGATACTATCCTTCTATACCCATTTTATTGTTTTAATCATAAATAGATGTTATATCTTATTAAATGCTCTTTCTGTATCCATTGATAACATCATATAGTTTTTATCCTTTGTTTTGTTAATATAGCACATTAATAAAACAAAGAATAAATGATATTTGTCTTTTTAAAAGGAAGACAGTGATGAAGCAAATTAGATTGGTTGAAGATGAACTAGGAATCTTCTGAATTCTGTGTAAACGTTTCTTATTCAGGATTACTCCATGAGCCCTGATATTTAGTTTAAAATTATTACAAATCTTAGACTTAGACTTTAGCTTCTTTTGCCATCAAAATGAAGAATCATTGACCCGAGACGTTTTACTCACATTTCTCTTGGGACAAGTTAGAGGAGAAGGTAAGAGGCAGGGCAAAGTGCTGTGGAGTCCAGCACTTTGGTCCACTTATCATCTTTTTTTTTCAGTGACCACAGATTGAACTTCTAGATGCAGCCAACTTTCTCAAAATACTTGTTTTGGGCCACAAAGGAAAATAAAAGAAAGGCTCATGAGTCACTCTACATTCTTTAAAGTTACTAGCAAAACAGTTTTCCTAAGGAGGGGCAGTAGTGCCATCTTTATCTTGAAAGACCCCCACCTAAAAAAATTATATAATACTAGAGGCCTGTTGCATGAAATTTGTGCATGGGGAGATATCCTTCAGCCCAGCCTTTACCCTTCCAATCTGGGACCCCTTAAAGTGGAATTGGGCCTAAACAGGCAGCTGAACATCACTCTCACAATCCAGGACTGCTGGCTCCCAACCGCTTGCCTGCCTCTGTCAATTGCCCCTAACTGCTTCTGCCTGATAGCCTGATCATCCCTAACCATTCACTTGCCAGCCTGATCAATGCCTAACTGCTCCCTAGCTGGCCTGGTTGCCCCTAACTGCCCTCCCCTGCTAGTCTGGTCCCCCTAACTGCCCTTCCCTACAGGCCTGCCCCCCCACAACTGCCCTCCTCTGCAGGCCTGTACTCCCTTTCCCCCCAACTCTCCTCCCCTGTAGGCCTGAGCATACACCAATTTCCCTCCCTTGCTGGCCTGGTCTGCCCCAACTGCCCTCCTCTGATGGCCTGGTCACCCCTAACTGCCCACAACTTCCCTCCCCTGTAGGCCATCTTGTGTCCACATGGGGCAGCCATCTTTGACCTCCTGGGGGCGGCCATCTTGTGTCTTGGAGTGACAGTTAATTTGCATATTACTCTTTTATTAGATAGGATGTTCTTTGGTAATCTCTTCCCTTCTACCTCCTACTCCTCTTGAGTCATTCTGTTCCATGTTCCCATACCGCTGGATATATGTTGTTCATGAGTTTACTATGTTCATTAAATTTCACATATTAGTGAGATTGTATGGTATTTGTCTTTTTCTAACTGGCTTATTTCACTTAGCACAATATTCTCCATATTCATCCATGCTGTCATTAAAAGAGTTTTTAAATTTAAAAACAGTTTTTAAATTTGCAAAAATATTAACCATAGCATGGAAAACCTATTACATAGGAAGAAAAATCAGCTTTATTGTTTTCTCTTTTCCTTTTAAAATATTTACTGATATCAAAATAAAACTTTAATTTATAATACTGTGGGTTTTAGCCTATCCTAAGATAGTCCTTCCTTTCTTGTGATATCTCTGTTTTTTTAGATTAATAGAAAATGAAAATTTATCTATGTATTTTCATCTAATTTAGGAAACATATATTCTGTATGTATAAACTCAAATAAGATGCTTTTCAACCACACTTTCTGCTGATTGCTTTATTACTCCTTGGTATGTAATTAAGAGCTTCTTTTGTACATTCACATAGTATTCCATTGTGTAAATGTACATCAGCTTTCTTACCCATTTATCTACTAACTACAAGTGAATGGAATTTACGCATAGGTAGGGTCCCTAGGCCTGGCCAGTGATCAGGGCTGGTCAGGGCCTTCCTTCCCCAGACGCCAACTGCAGGCCTGGGTCTTCCTTTGTTCTGAGCCTCCCCCTGGTGGTCAGGAAACGTCATAGTGAGTGATTGAACTCTTGGTCAAACTCCTAAGGGGACACTTTGCACATTAGCTTTTTATATATAGATGGTGAATTTACAATTAAAAAAGAAGAAAACATTACAATTTATTTAATCAGAGAATCTAGCTCTCTTCTCTCTCTCTTTTTTTAATCCTCACCTGAGGATATTTTTTTTTCCATTGATTTTTAGAGAGAGAGAAAGGGAAGGGAGAGACAGAGAGAAACACTGATGTGAGAAAAACACATCAATTGCTTAACTTCTGCATGCCTCCAACCATGATACGTGCTCTTGACTGGAATCCACCAGGACTCTTCATTCTGCAGGCCTACTTCAGGCTGACACAGTATCCACTGAGCCAAATTGGCTAGGATTTTACAGCTAGGATTCACCACAACAAAGTTGCAGGAGTTCTGGTATTTACTGGACATCCCTGAGAAGTCCTGCTGTCAATGACAGCTAATGGTTTCTTTAACTAAAGCATAGTTGCTGGCTGTCATCTTAAAGCAGTGGTTTCTAAGGTGAAATATGTTGAAAGAAGGTAGTGCTTTTGACTAAGGCCATACACTTTTCCCTTGTAAAATAAGTATAGTACTTGGGTTAAGGCATAATAATCTTTATTGGAAATGCTTCCTTGAGGAGCCTGGTGAAAAGCCAGGGCCATCCCCTTCATGTCTCTGAAGAAATAGCCTTCAAATGAGAGATAATCTTGAAGAGTTTAAGATCTCTTTCTACATGGGCTCAGAATATGCTGTATAGGACAGATAATGGGTAACCTTATGTTAATAGATTAATTATTGGTCTCAGATGATATAATTATTTATGTGAATTAATTGGGTATAATTACATACCAAGGAGTAATAAAGCAATCAGCAGAAAGTGTGGTTGAAAAGCATCTTATTTTGAGTTTATACATACAGAATATATGTTTCCTAAATTAGATGAAAATACATAGATAAATTTTCATTTTCTATTAATCTAAAAAAAAACAGACATATCACAAGAAAGGAAGGACTATCTTAGGATAGGCTAAAACCCATAGTATTATAAATTAAAGTTTTATTTTGATATCAGTAAATATTTTAAAAGGAAAAGAGAAAACAATAAAGCTGATTTTTCCTCCTATGTAATAGGTTTTCCATACTATGGTTAATATTTTTGCAAAAAATAAAACTGTTAAAAACTGTTTTTCTAATATACAAATTCTGCTCAAATTTAATAATGACTAATCATCTTATTTCCTACCAGACAGCTGTTTACTGTTAAAATAATGGACTTGAAAGTTCAATCATTAAGACATGGGCAAATATTTATATATGTGCAACTTAGTAAAAATATTTTCCTAATACTGCTTAACAAAAAACACTTTTAATCTTTGCTTTATTTTTATATTATTGTAACATTTTAGGTGTCTCTTAAGAGACATTTTAAGCTTCCAACTTATAATGTTGGTTATATCAAGCAAAAATCTGAGTTAGTTTAGTGGTTTCAGATTATTTAATTGAAACTGACAATTAAGTATTTGTTTATCATTTTTTGGTCATGTTTTTAGTATAGCTTCAGTTATTTTTAAGTAATTGTGAAGTGTTATATTATGAATGGAAAAATTCACATTTTTATCTGAAGTACAAATTTTTACATCCCCTAGTAATCTTTTTGTTGTTGTTTCTCCTCACTCAAGTTCACTTTATTTCATTGATTTTTTTTCTTTTTAGAGAGAGTGGAAGGGAGGTTGGGTGGGGGGAGAGGAGAGGAAAGAGAAAGAGAGGAAAGAGGAAAGTGAGAAACATCCATTGGTTGCCTCCCACATGTGCCATGACCAGGGCTGGGGATCAAACCTGTAACTCAGGTATGTTCCCTTGACTTGTAATCAAACCATGACCCTTTGGTAGACAGGCCAACACTCTAACCACCAAGTAACACTAGTCAGGGCACCTAATAATCTTGATTTGACTGGAGAGTCAACAGAGATGGTTCATTAGAATCACATTTTTTTTTTTTTTGTTTCATCTGTTGCTTAGGGTCTATCACTTTGCTCATTTATTAACTTTCTGGAATGTCCATAAGGGGACAGATACTATGTTAGATGGTAGGCTTTCTTGTTCCTAAGAAATTGAGACTAAATTATAGAAAGGCTGTATTGTAACTGTTATAGTAAATATCTGCAGAGGATATTACTGGAGTTGAGGGGGAGACAGAAGAAGGGTATTAGTGCTATCTGGGTATAGAGGTAAGGACACTCTTCTAAGAAAATGTGATATAATCTGATATTTGAAAGCTAGTAATAATTTGTGTGATGGCCAAAGGCCAAACTCAGGTCAATTATTTCCATGCTTGAAGAAGCATTTACACATTTCCTCAAGTATTTTGTTTAGATTCCTCTTGATTAGTCTTCCTGTCTATGTTTGATCATATAAATAACTAATTTCAAAATTATATTTATCATCTACCCTACTATTTCTCAAATTTTGTTGCATCAAGATTATTTGGATGGATTATGAAAACATAGATTTCTGGGCCCTACTCCCAAGTTTCTGATTCAGTGGGAATAGGGTGGATATATACAATTGCATTTCCAAGTTCCCAGGTGATACTGATACTATAGATCAATTGCAGGCACATGAGGGAGGTAACCAATCAATGTATCTCTCTCACATCAATGTCTTTCTCCCTTTCCCCCTTCCTAAATATCATTGGGAAAAATATCATTGGATGAGGATTAACAACAATAAAAAAGGGACGAACACCATTATTATTAGTGATCTCTTAAGAGTTGTGAAGTTGCAACTTCTCTAGAAAATTGAAGCCCCAAGATTCAGTTATTTAAATTCAGTGGAAAATGGATCAATTCCATTTTCTCATACTAGATTTGCATTTCTATTGATGGATGCTAAAGAATGTTTTATGTCAATTGAAAAGTATCTCTAGTCAAAATTGAAAAGTTTATCAGCATTCACCAAAATAGTTCTGCCCCCTGCCCTGCGTGGGCTTGAGGAATGAAACCTGATATTCAGGATACAGAAGAGATTTGTGGGTAGTAACTTATGGGTACTTCCAGTATACAGCACAGTGAATGCTATTAATGGCTAATGGGTACTTTAGCTAAATCACCTTCAACCCATATATAGATAATATATGCTACAGAATGATGACAACCAAATCTTATATCATTAAGCAAAGCCCTGTCTGGAAAATATTTTAAAAGAGAAAACTCAGTGATTCATTTAATTAGAGTGAAATTAAAAGTGAAAAGGAAGAAAAGTTGTGAGAAGTTATCAGAATTATACAACTAAACAGGAGTTGAGCAAAGCTATCTTTTCCAATGTACCTAATTTTTCCCCTTCAAAACCATACTGCTATTTTATTCTCTACTGATTCAAGTTAACTGTGATGTTCAATGTTTTCCAAAATATCTTCCTTATAACATTTTGCCCCAATAATTAGTCTTGGATACAATTAAGCCAACCCAAACCAATGAAACATGAAAAATATCTACTATTGTCTATGGGAGAAGATGGGTGGATTCAGATTAGAATAACACTCACTCCCCTCTTTCAAGGAACTTCCAGACAAGTAGCAGACATCACATTCCCAAACATGTGCAAATATACATTCTCGTATGGTATTAAAAGACAGATTTATAGTACGTGTTATTTCATCAGATGAGCTGTAGCATGATGAACAGATATTTATATAGACCTATTTTTTAGACACTGTGTAGTTTTGTAGAGATGCAAAAAATATTAAGACTTAGTTTTCTATCAAAAGAAATCATAATGAAATTGTGAAAAATACAACTGACTATACTGTAACATAACTAATCCATAGTAATGGCATGAATAAAATGTTATCAGAAGATAGAACTGGGAATTATTGATTCAGCTAGGATATATGGAAATGTTCACAGAATAAGTGGTAGGAGAGGAAATGACACTCTTATAAATAGGTTTTGTTTAGATCTTGGTACTCTTCCTTTAGACTCTCTTATTTTTTTTAAGATTTTAATAATTTTTTAAATTAAATCTTTATTATTCAGATTATTACATTTGTTTCTCTTTTTTCCCACTCCATAGCTTCCCTCCAACCAGCTCCCACCCTTCTCTCTACCCTTACCTCCCTCCCGTTGACCTCATCCATAGGTGTATGATTTTTGTCTAGTCTCTCCCTGTACACCCTTCACCCCCTTCCTCCTGAGAATTATCAGTCCACTTCCTTTCTGTGCTCCTGATTCTATTATATTCAAGTTTATTCTGTTGATCAAATTTTTAATTCACTTAATTTTTAGATTCACTTGTTGATAGATATGTATTTGTTGTTCATAATTTTTTGGCTTTTACCTTTTTCTTCTTCCTCTTCTTAAAGAGTACCTTTCAGCATTTCATATAACACTGGTTTTGAGTTGATGAACTCCTTTAGCTTTTTCTTATCTGTGAAGCTCTTTATCTTTCCTTGAAATCTGAATGATAGCTTTGCTGGAAAGAGTATCCTTGGTTGTAGGTTCTTGCTATACATCACATTGAATATTTCTTGCAACTCACTCTGGCATACATCGTTTCTGTTGAGAAATCAGCTAACAGTTGTATGGGTGCTCCCTTGTAGGTAATGAACTGTTTTTCTCTTGCTGCTTTTAATATTCTCTCTTTGTCTTTTGCTTTTGGTATTTTAATAATGATGTGTCTTGGTATAGTTCTCTTTGGATTCCTTTATTTTGGGTTCTCTGCCCTTCCTGGACTTGTAAGTCTATTTCTTTTACCAGATGTGGGAAGTTTTCAGTCGTTATTTCTTTAAATAGGTTTTCAGTATC
>PVJN01010325.1:0-17774 GCA_004026805.1 Lasiurus borealis
TAATTCTTAGGGGGAAAGGGGTGAAGGGCGTACAGGGAGAGACTGGACAAAAATCATACACCTATGGAGGAGATCAATGGGAGGGAGCTAAGGGCAGAGGGAGGGTGGGAGCTGGGTGGAGGGGTGCTATGGAGGGGAAAAAAGAGAAACAAATGTAATAATCTGAATAATAAAGATTTAATTAAAAAAATAAAAAAAAATAAAAATAAAATAAATAAATAAAAGGTCATTGGGTCATCTCGGAGGGAAGGCTAGGGAGAGTGGTTGAGTGGGAGGTAATCAATCAAAGATCTTGTATGCAGATATGCATAACCCATAGGCACAGACAGTGGTGAGGACCTGGGGTGGGAGCCAGGGGTGGATTAGAGGGGGTTGGTGGGGGAAAAAGAGGGCATATGTAATACTTTCAACAATAAATATTTAAAAAATAAAATAAAATAAAATGGCACTGAGTCTGAATCTGGAGGTGGAGATGAGGGAGGGGGAAGAATTCAAATGGCCACTAAAGAAAGGTTGATGCCCTGCCAGTTTTCTCAGTGGTTAATGTCGGCCCATGGACTGAAGGGTTGAGGGCATGTACCTTGGTTTTGGGTTTGATTGTGCAGGGCAACCAATCAATGTGTCCCTCTCATACCTCTCTCTCTCTCTCTCTCTCTCTCTCTCTCTCTCTCTCTCTCTCTCCTCCCTCACCTCCTTCATTTCCACTTTGTCTGAAAATCAATAGAAAAAATATCCTCAGGTGAGAATTAAAAAAAATGTCTAGTGATACTTTCTGAAAACAATGAAATGGTAATTTACATTTGTAAAAACACCACAGTTCTGTTTATGTATTTAGAAGGTTTTAAAATTTTTATTCCCCTCTCAATCCTTTACCTTTAAGAAGAGGATCATCAGGAAGAGGGATGTTAATGACTGGGAAAAAGCTTCATTTTCACCTATTTTAAGTTTCTCTGAAGCCTTTCAAAAGATCAAAGAACTTTTTAAAATATATTTTTTTATTTCAGAGACGATGGGAGAGGGAGAGATAGTTAGTAATCAGCTGCCTCCTGCATGCCCAGCGAGGGCAAGGAATTTTTTTTTTTTAAGCCCATCTTTGCAATCAGAATTACTTTAATTTAAAAAAATTTCAGCCCTGCTGGTGTGTTATTGCTTAAAGCATCATTGGCCCATACACTGAAGGGTCTTGAGTTCGATTCCCAGTCAAGGGAATACCTGAGTTGCAGGTACTATCTCTGACCCTGGTTGGGGCGCTTGCTGGAGGCAATCAATCTGTGTCTCTCTTACATCAATGTTTTTCTCTCTTTCCTCCTCCCTCCCTCCCTTCCACTCTCTCTAAAAATCAATGGGAAAATATCCTCAGGTAAGGATTAACAACAACAAAAATCAAATACTTGCTTTGTTAAAATGTATAAAGGACTAAGGTAACAATACTTGCTTTCTGTTGAAATGTCATTCTTAAGAAATTACTATTTCTACTATTTTCAAATATGTGTTTAATTTCTGGTGATACAAAAAGCTCATTATTTTTTCTGCATCTGGAGGTCAAATTTCTATGCTGTCCCCTCGTGAACTGGCACCTATGCTTTTTATACCATGTCATTATTTATTTTGCCTACTTGACTGTAAGCTCAAGAAGGGCAGGGCTGTGTCTGCTCATCATTGTTTCCCAGTGTCTAAAACATGGTTTGACCTATCCTGGAAGCTTAAGAAATATTTATTGATTCATGCAGAACTAGTATCCCTAGCTTTGCTACCAACTGGTTATGTCACCTTGGACTAGACTTGGACTATCAAAGTTGTTTTCACCTGTGAACTTGGGTGATAACAGCTACCTTACAAGGAACAGAGTTCCCGCTTGCCAAAGATGGCCTTGGGACTTCTGGCTTCTCTATGTCTCCCTTGTGCCAAATCTAGTTGAATTCAGGATTCCAACCAGGGCAGAACTATAAGACTTAATACAATTCTGTGAACTTGGAATGTCAGGAATACCTAATGAATTAATGTACAGAACTCAATAAATACTAGTTTCTACTGCCACTATTAATACTTATTCACTGACCATTAGAAGAAATAAGACAGAAATAAAAACACCATGCTTCAAACATGGTGATGCTCTGAAAGATGCAGAAATATTTGAAAATAAAGGAAAGCTAAGTGCTGAAATGTTGGGAAAAGCTGCCTAGAAAGAGGCTTTCCCGCTGCCTGAAGGATGGACAGGGTTCTACAGGCAGAGGATGGAAAGAGGCAAGCATCCCAGGAACATCCCCTATTATTCCTGAGCTACTGGAGTGAAGTGAATGTCACTGGACAGTTCTTCTGGGAGCACTGGGTCAGTTCCTTCTTCCTCCCTCCCCAGTAAACCTCCCAAATTCTCCTCTCCTCCATCCCTCTAATAAAGTCCTATCTCTGCACACTCAGCAGAGCAGCCTCCTTCCCTGCTGTACACAGCAAAGGAGACCAACAGGCACGAACCTCCTGAACTCGCCAGGTGTAAGACATTCTGCCTGTCCTTTACCTCTTTCAGCCTCCTCCGCAATATTTAATTCATGACAAGTAAGTATAATGTCTAATGACCATCAAGCTTAAGAAAATACGATCATTTCTGAGAGTACAGCATTTTTCTAATGAATCAGAACTGGTGGATTAAATAATGTGTTAATGCTTGGTTCATTGCCTGCCTTTACCTTGAGCTCTGCAGGCTTCTGCTCCTCCGAGGACTTACAGCGGGTGATCTCCTGTAGCTTCTGCTCCAGAGGCGCCAGGCACTTCTGCAGTTTTTCCTGAGAGTAGTAAGTGGGAGAGATAGGATCTGGGCTTGGCTGGCATAGCCTACATTCAGAGGTTAACCCATTTGTTTTAAACCATTTGTTTGCATCCTTACCCATCTCATCAGCTCTTGAGCCAACTCCCTCCCTTGCCATGTTAACTTCTTACAGGTCTCTCCTCCTGCCACCAGCCTATCTCTATCACCTTCCTTACTCACCAATTTCCCCCCCTATCTAGCGGAAGATGTAAAATACCAATGTGGGGCTAAATCTAGAATTAGGGTTTTACACATGGGTAAATGTTCTCACCGAACTTCAGTGGTCCAGCGGTCACTAACCCCATCCACCTAACTCAAGTAACTACCTATTACTGTCAAAGTGACCTTTTGGACCCTGATGTCCATCTTTAAATTTGCATTCCCATCCAACTCTAACCATCTGCAAATATAATGAAATCTTACTTATAAACAACCTTAAATCTTATTTCTAAGATTTTATTAACATAATTAAAGTACTTGATAAAGTACTAAGACATTACCAGCTCTGTTACTCAAACACTTATTCTCTGACCCAGCAATAATTTAAACCAGATGTCATGTTATCCATTATCTGGGGAAGACGAAATAACAGACTGGCTCAGTCTAAAGTGGAATGAATGACACTCTTCCCAATACCAATGAGAAGAGAAGGGATGCTCTGAGCAGGGGACAGAATAAGGAAACCAGAACACTTTTCAGTTCTTCCTAATGTGGATCTTCTCTATGTGTTCTCATTCATTATGAAAAATACTAGAGGCCCAGTGCACAGATTTGTACACCGGTAGGGTCCCTCGGCCTGGCCTGCATCCTCTCACAATCCGGGACCCCTTGGGAGATGTCAGAGAACCGGTTTCAGACCAATCCCCACAGGGTAGGCCAAGGGACTCCACTGGTGCACAAATCTGTGCATTGGGTCTCTAGTATGCATATATTTGGTTAATCTCTTCCCACCCTTGCCCTTCTCCCTCCCCTCTGAGATTCATCAGTCTGTTCCATGTTTCTATGCCTATGTGTTGAGCGTCTGCCCTCTGATGGTCAGTGTGTGTCATGGCTACTGATCAAATGGTTGCTTAGGCTTTTATATATATAAATGTTATAGTCCAAGACCCCTCATGCTCAAATGTGTTACAAAGGTCGGAAAGAAATTTTGGGATACTTCTCGCCACTGTTCTTCATGCTTGAGGATAACTGATCAGATGTACTATGTGTCCCCTGTGTATGCACCTTAGAGGGAACTTCGGAATGAGACCCAGATACAGTCTTGCCCTCAGGAGCTTATGATCCTCTTACCCAGAGAGCCTCCCTCCACTGGGCTCCTCCCTTTGCCCCACGTTGACTTCATGTGTCTGGCTCCCCACCTTGTATTCCTGTGTGGCATCGTCCAGTGGTGCAACATTGTGGGCCCGATGGGTGTGGGAAATTGCACATATCAAACATACAGCCTCCTGGTCCTCATAGCAGAAGAGGCTGAGGGCCTCATGATGCTGGGGGCAGAGGCTCTCATCCCGGATCTTCCGCTTGACAGCTTGGAGCTGCTTGGCAATTTCCACCATACTGCCTAGTTGACGATTAGGCCGGAGACTGCGGTACCGGGAGGTCTTTCGACAGACGGGACAAGGAAAGTCCCTCTCTAGGTCCTCCCACCAGCGGGTGATGCAAGCTTTGCAGAAGTTGTGCCCACACTCAATGATGACAGGCTCCTTCAGGTACTCCAGGCACACAGAACAACTGGCCTCCACCTGTAAGTTCTCCAGAGCCGCGGCTGTGGATGCTGCAGAGGCCCCAGCCTCTAACAGACTCGTCTCTGCCATTATTTAACTTAGGGATAGGAAGGAGGCAGAGAAAAATGTTAGTTGGAGGTTTAAATATTTCTTTTTCTGCATCCCTGCCCCGACATTTACCCACATGTAAAACCTTAATTCTAGATTTAGCCCCACGTTGGTATTTTACATCTTTTCTTTCATTAGATTCAACCTCTCTTGTTACTCTATTTCCAAAATTTCTGACTCCCAGCTATCAATCTAATTTTTTTTTCCTATGCAGCAAACTGATACCCCTCTCCCGGATCTCTTCTTTTAGCTCTGCTTTCCCTTGTTAGAAACCGAGGCTTCCTTTAACTGTAGCCCAACATACTCCTGATCCAGGCTCATCCCACTTGTATCCTAAAACCAATTTTCTAGACCAGGGGTGGGAACCTTTTTTCTGCCAAGGGCCATTTGGATATTTATAACATCACTAGAGGCCCAATGCACGAAGATTCATGCAAGAATGGGCCTTCTTTCCCCTGGCTGCCGGCACTACCTTTGCTCTGGTCCAGAGCCACTTTTCTGCCTTCACTTGGCCCAGAGACACCTTCCTGCCTTCCCACATTGCCCAGAGGCCCGGAGAGTCTGGGGTGGTTCAGAACACCTATGTTGTCACCATAGCAACGTTGCAAGCCTCCTGCCCCCAGCAGCTTGGCACCTCTGTATGCAAATTAACCCATCTTTGTTGGGTTAATTTGCATACCCATTCCTGATTGGCTGGTAGGCATCATGAAGGTACAATCAATTTGCATCTTTCTCTTTTATTAGTGTAGAGTTGTGGGCTATACAAAATTATCAACTTAAAAATTAGCCTGTTTTAAAAAAACAAAACAAAAAAATTAGCCTGCTATATTTGTCAAACATTTCATTAACTCACATGCCCTAATAGGGCCAGACCAAATGATTTTGCAGGCCTTATATGGGCCATGGACTGATATTCCCCACCAGTTCTATGCCTAGTTTGACATATTTTCCTAATGGATGAAAAAGGAGTTTGAGAAAGTGCAGTGCTATAAAAATCAAAGTATTAAGATTTCTTTTTTTTTTAATATATTTTATTGATTTTTTTTTACAGAGAGGAAGGGAGAGGGATAGAGAGCCAGAAACATCAATCAGTTGTCTCCTGCACACCCCCCACTGGAGATGTACCCACAACCAAGGTACATGACTTGACTGGAATCGAACCTGGGACCTTTCAGGCCGTAGGCCGACGCTCTATTCACTAAGCCAAACCGGTTTTGGCAAGATTTCTTAAATTAAATATATTTTAAAGTTTAACGTTACAGAATTTTTTTTTTTTTGCAATAATCCATTGGAGCCTAAGCCAGATTCTCCGCCACTGTTCTCTTATTCTTTTAAATAATGATAAACAGAATTAGTTAGGCAAGGGTTACAACCTCTTCTTCTATCAGATTAGTCTAGAGCAGTGGTTGGCAAACTGTGGCTCGTGAGCCACATGTGGCTCTTTGGCCTCTTGAGTGTGGCTCTTCTACAAAATACCATGGCCTGAGCGAGTCTATTTTGAAGAAATGGTATTAGAAGTTTAAGTTTAATAAATTTGGTTCTCAAAAGAAATTTCAATCACTGTTCTGTTGATATCTGGCTCTGTTGACTAATGAGTTTGATGACCACTGGTCTAGAGGAAGTGTGCACTCCTCTTGGAGTGAAATGATTTATACAATATCCTATTTCTATTTATGCATTTGGACATTTAGAACTACTTAAAAGTGAAATTCATGGCAACTACATTAAAGAGTGTATTATTGACCCAGGCCAGTAACTGCAACTTCTTGAAAAGAGGGCTGAAAAGTCTCTTTTAAATATTCAGCAGTTACTGGAGTATTATGAAACAGCTATCAATAACAAATTCCTTGGACACACTGTGCCTCCAGCTAATGGGTATTGGATGGCTGGGGAAGAAAATAAAGAGGCAATCAAAATCTCCCTCAAGTGAAGCCTCAAAAGAATGAGAAATGTATTAAAGAGATCTATAAGGCAGGAGGCTGGTCATCTGCTGGTAAACCACCACTTTTACCCACAAAATGGTTGATTTCTCTATCTTCATGACCCCTCCTGTCAATCTTCTTCCCCTACACGGGACCGGACAGAGGGAAATAAATTTAGTAGGTCTATGTGTTGAGAGGGAAGTGGCCCCATAATGGGTTGGGTTAATAATGACTATCATTCCTGTGTATATTGATGGCACAAATTTAGTCTTTAATTTGGAATATTTGAAGAATTTGAATCTCAAATTCTTCCCTCAACCAGGACAGACTATTCAGTCCATGAAGCTTCCCCACCTAAGGACCCCAATGGTGGTGAGCCTGTTCTTTCCCCGTCTCCTCGCCTGGGGTGAACTGAATTGTATGCAGTTAGGGAACTAGACTGGCAACAGTGGTGAGAAAACAATGGGGAGAAGGTTAGGGAAGGAGGGAGAGACTTGGGGCCTCGGCGCTCTGGGTTGGAGATTTCTCTCCCTCTATTCCTCGTGTCTGTAGAAACGCCAACTCCAGGCACGTCCTCATTTTGCTTCTACACTGTCCAGGGCCCCACCTTGCGACCCTCTCCTGAGCGTGGTTCACAACTCGGGTCCCACCCCGGTCTCCATCTTCTCCCGTCAGGTCAAGCGCAGGGGCTGGAGAAGGGAGAGGTTGGCAGGGAGGGAGGGATGCGTGTCCAGGTGAGGAGTGAACGTGAAGGTGGGGTGCCCGCAGCCGAGGCGCAGCCGAGAACCGCCGGGACGACGTCAGTTTCACCGGGGGAGGCGAGCGGCGGCGGGAAGGGGGCACGGCGGGGTAGCCAAGCAACGCCGGACGCGCTGACGTCGCCGGGGCGGCCAACGTCCCCGGCCCGAGGCGGGTGGAGGCGGTTGTGGGTACGTGCGGGCCGGTGACGCGGTCGCGGGAGCTGGGACGCGGCGTGCGGGCCCGGCCGGCGGGGGCAGACCCCGGGCCCGGGCACCGCGGCGGGACGGCACCTACCTTCCCGGCCACGGATCCGGCAGTGCGGGGCGCGGAGCCGCCGGAGCGCTGCCTCCTCCTTCCTCCTCCCCCCCGCCCCGCCCGCAGCGCGACACACAATACTCGCCGGAAGCGGAAGTCGCTCCTAGAGGCTGGCGACTGGAAGCCGGGGCGGCCGCGGGCTAGGCTCTGCCTGCGGCAGAAGAAGGCGGGAGGCCGGAGGTGAGGAACGTTGGCTGGAGTCTAGGGCGAGAAGGCACCCGGAGGGGCAGGTAGCCGAAACGTGGTCGCCCAGACGGCCAGAGGAATCCCCTGAACAGAGAGCCGCGCATGCGCGTGGCTGAGCGCTGAAGCCAGCCTGCCGGGCGCCGGCGGACGCGGGTAGGGAGCTGACCCACCCGGCTGGGATGGGCTCCAGTTCGGCTCGGGCTGGGTTCAGTTGGTCTGGGTGGCACAGGGAGCTGCCGGAGCCGGGCGGGGTCGGATTTGGAGCTACACCTGCCTCTGCTGGCCAGTCCGGAAGAAGGTGCCTAGTTGCGGCGGCCATTTACGTGGCTGAGCTGCAGGTCTCGGTGAACACGTCACTTCCGACTAAGTTAGGGTTAGCCTTTTACCATCCTGGGAGTCAGTTCTCCCTGCCGTGGGGTTCGTGTCCCTCTCTCTATGATCTTCGCCCTCGCTGGAGTGGGGCCTGAAAGAGCTGGCTCTGCGCCGCTGCTGCTCATCTGTTGACCAGCTCTTCGCTCCACCCGCGGCTGCGTGCGAGCCAAGGCCGCTCTTTCCCGTTTGTTGGGTGGCGACGCGAGCCTCTCCCCGAGGAGATGGTGCTTGTGACCATCGGAACTCATTACAGCGCCCTTGCTGCTAGAAGCTTCGCAGGCCCGGGGCTGGAGGAATGGGCGATGGGGCGGGAGGAGCTCGAGCTGGGAGTAGGGCCCTGCAGGTGCGGAAGGGTCGCGCCTTCTCTCGACCCTTGGCTGCGGAATAGGACTGAAGGTGACGTATTTGGTGTACCCTCTCAGGGCGGTGGCCAAAGGCCCTACGTGTCCCGTGTAAGTTGTGATGCTCTTTACAAACAATGTTCGGTGTTTAGCCTCACATCCTGGGAGCCTGAAACTAAGTATTTGCAGAAAATATTCAAATGTGCGAGTTATAAAGATTTGTGATCACACGTGCTAAATACAGATGGTCTACTTTTTCTTTACTGTTCTTTTGCTTTTTGCTCACTTTTCGGTAGCCAATGATTGAAGAGGTTTAAACTTGAGAAAATTACATTTATTAACTCCTTCTCCACCTCATTGCTATTGGACCATTTGAAATTGTAGCAGCAGTACTTACTCTAGTTCACAAAATGCCCCAATTCTAAGGTAGCCTGGCTTTGCAGGGAGAGTGATGAGTGTTGTAATGCTGATTTATACCAAGGGATGCAAAAAGTGAATTATAATGAGATGGTTTTTTAAATGAGATGAAAACTTATAAACATTTTAAATACTGTTTTTATATCAGGAAAGGAGATTAGAAGATGGCTTAAAATTAATGAGTCGTATAGAAGAAATAGCCAAATTAGCAATGCAGGAAGAAAACTGTTGAGGTCCTGTATGATGGGTTGGGGTGGAAAGGGTTCAGTTGTCCAGATTTCTTAGAAAAAGGCAGCGTACCTAATTCCTCGACTCCACTCTTTTTTTTTTTTCATTTATTTAATTATGAAAAATTTCAAATATAGACAGTCTTCAGTTTGGACATTTTGTACTTTATACTATTTTCTGTCTTTTTAGTTCAGTAATATTGAGCTATCTCATTCATTTTCAAGTCTGATTATTATTTTATTCTGTAGACATAACTGATGCAGCTTTTTATTTAGAGTACTCATTTAGGTTTTTTCCAAGTCTTACTAAATAAAGTCTATAATGAACATCCTTGTACATACATCTTCCTCAGTTTTGAAATATAATTGACATACAATTTGTAGTAGCTTAAGGTGTGCAACACAATGATTTGACATATTTGCACAGGTATTTTAGATTGTCATGCCATAAAGTAATAAGGTAGATGTCTGGAAGTTGAGCTGCTGGGTCCAAAGGCATGGACATTTAAGTGTCTAATAGAGCCTTCCATAAGGTTGTATTATTTATGCCTGTGCCCGCATGTTGTGAGGTAGTCTATCCCTATTTCGGAGCCAGTATTGATATTTCAAGTGTAAAAAATTTTGCTAATGTTTTTCATTTAACATTTTTAATGATTGCCTAACTGGTCTTATGCTGCAGGTATATATTTTTCAGCCTTTTATTAGCAGATAGCATTTATTAGTTTATTGAATGTTTCTTGGTTTCCTTTTTAAATTTTTGCTGCTGCATAAACAGTGTTACAATACAGATTCTCTGAACATATGTTAATATGTATAGTGGATTTATTACTCTGAATATGGCTCCTTGTTGAAGGATATTATATAGTTTAAATTGTAATGGATATTGCAGTGTTGGTTTTTCAGTAGCCTGTTCTTCACATGTCCTTTGGTAGCAGTGCATGAGCTTGTCCCTTTTCCCATATCCCTGCCAGAGGTATCTTCTACGTTGGCCACCCCCAACCAGTAAAGAGATGTCTTAGTCACTTAAATTGTATTTTCTCTTCCTTAGTAATTTAGAGTATCTTTTTGTTAAATGTTTGTTTTCCACTAGAATTTGTTTTTCTGGGCATTTCCAATCCTGCTCTTTGCCTGTTTTTCCTAATGGGTTGTTTGTCTTTTTATCTGTTTCTGCATACACGTGTATATATTACAAGTTGTCCTCATTAAGAAATCCATCCTGACCCTCAGATTCTAATTTCCTAGGATCTCATATGGTATTTTTTATTTTAACTCTTTATCTTTATTTTTTTAATATGATGTTAAGGGAAGATCTTTATTTTTCCTTAGAAATATAATGTAAAACACTCAAGATTTTTGTCACTGCATTTTAAAAAAATAAAAAAATAGGTGAAATTTAATTTCACCAACTTAACCAATTATGTAAAAAAATTTTACATATAATTAATTTTATACAATAGTTAATGAGATATTTTGTTATTTTTTAATACTAAGTCTTTGAAATTTGATGTATATTTTACTTACATCACATTTCAGTTTAGATAGGCATATTTTAGGTGCTCAATGGCCACATGTGATTCATGGTTACTGTACTGAACAGGACACATTAGATGGATTAGGTCAGTGGTTGGCAAACTCATTAGTCAATGGAGCGACAAACCTCGGCTTGCGAGCTGTATGTGGCTTGAGAGCCGCAGTTTGCCAACCACTGGATTAGGTGAGTGAGAAGTTCCTGTCATGTGTGAAATTCCTTCATAGTTAGATCTATTTCTGGATTTTTGATTTTGTATTCTAATCCTCTCACCTACAGGGTGTCCCCAAAACATGTATACACACTTTAACAGCTGGTAGCTCAATTGATGTTTCTTTCTTTTCAGCCAGACTAAGCTTTGAACAAAGGAAATTCATCCTGAAATGCTACTAGAAGTTTGGAAATGCAGTTGAAGTACAAACACTGCCTTTATATTTAGTCAAAGTGTGTATATCCAGGGTGTCTTCCAAAAAATATATACTATATACTTTAACAGCTCATTATAGATTCAATATAATCCCTATTAAAATACCAAAGGCATATTTCACAAATCTAGAACAAATACTCCAAAAATTTATATGAAAACAAAAAAGACTCTGGGTAGCCACAGCAATCTTGAGAAAGAAGAACAAAGTTGGAAGGATCACAATACCAGATACCAAGTTATATTACAGAGCTACTATACTCAAAACAGCCTGGTACTGGCACAAGAACAGGCAGATAGACCAATGGAACAGAACAGAGAATCCAGAAATCAATGCAAGCCATTTAACCCAATGTTTGACAAAGAAGGCAAGAGCATATAATGGAATAAGGACAGTCTTTCAATAAATGGTGTTGGGAAATTGGACAGGTATACTGATCATAAGGAAAATGCTTCTAGCTTTTTCTAGTTGAGTATCATGTTAGCTGTGGATTTGTTATATATGTTCTTTATCATGTTGAGGTAAGTCCCAGCTATTTCTGCTTTGCTGAGAATTTTTATCATGAATGGATATTGAATTTAAAAAACTGTTTTTATTAATTTTAGAGGAAGGGAGAGAGAGAGAAACATCAATGATAAGAGAATCATGGATCGGCTGCCTACTGGGGATGAAGTCTGTAACTTTGGTATGTGTCCTGACCAGGAATTGACCTGTGACCTTCTGGTTCATGGGTCGTCATTCAACTACTGAACAAAACTGGCCAAGCTGATGCTGGATTTTGTTGAATGCTTATTCTGCATCTATTGATATGATCACATGATTTTCACCCATCATTTTTAAATGTGGTGGTGTATCATGTTAATTGATTTGTGGATATTGAACTAATCTCAGGAATAAATCTCACTTGATCATGGTTTATGATCTTTTTAATATACTACTGGATTCAATTTACTAATATTTAGTTGAGGATTTTTGCATCTGTTCATCAGGGCTATTGGTCTATAATTTTCTTTTTTTTGTAATGTCTTTGGTTTTGGAATAAGGGTAAAACTGGTCTCATAAAATGAGCTTCATAGTCTTCCCTCAATTTTTTTGAGTATGAGGATAGGTATTTTTTGAATGTTTGATAAAATTCACTTGTGACATCATTCAGTCCCGGACTTTGGTTTGTTTGGAGTTTTTAGATTACTGATTTGATTTTATTAGTAGTTATTGGTCTATTCAGATTTTCTGTTTCTTTTTTACTAAGTTTGGAAGATTGTATATTTCTAAAAATTTATCCATCTTCCAGATCATCCAATTTATTGCTATATAATTGTTCATACTATTTTTTTTAAAACATACTTTTTTTAAAAATAGGTAATGTAACATTTTATTTATTTTTATATACTTATTGATTTCAGAGAAGGGAGAGAGAGATGGAAACATCAATGATGAGAGAGAATCATTGATTGGCTGCTGCCTCCTGCACATTCCCTACTGGGGACTGAGCACACAACCTGGGCATATGCCCTCGACTGGATTCACACCCAGGACCCTTTAGTCTGAAGGCCAATGCTCTAACCATTGAGCAAACTGGTGAGGGCCATACTCTTTTTTTGGAAATATGTTTGTATTGATTTTAGAGAGAGGAAGAGAAAGAGAGAGAGAGAAACATTGATATGAGAGAGAAACATCAATTGGCTGCATCCCGTATACTGATACATCCCTCCTGGGGATAGAACTACAACTTGAATCGAACTGGTGACCTTTTGGTGCATGGAGCTATGCTCAACCAAGTGAGCATACTGGCCAAGACTTATAGTATCATATATAATAAAAAGCTAGTATGCAAATGGTTATCACACTGTTGTACCGTAACGGCTCAGACACTCAACACTGGGAAGAGGAATGGGGACCAGCCAGGCACAAATGAGCTCGTGAGAGAGGAATGGGGACCAGCCAGGGCATGGCCTGGAGAGGGAAAAGCCACATACCCTGCGGTCCTAGGTACCAGCAGCTGGGGCTGTGGTCCCAGAGAGGGACAAGTTGCCTGCCCTGTGGTCCTGGGTGCCTGTGGCTGCGGCCTAGGTAAAGCTGCCTGTCCACAGTCCTCTGTGGCTGCAGCCAGCTTGGGCGAAACTGGCTTGAGTCCTGGGTGCCTGTGACTGGCTGGAGGGGGAAATCCTGGGTTCTAGATGCGGAACAAGGCAGAGGCAGTTAGTGGGAATCAGGCCAGCAGAGATGCACTTAGGGGCGATCAGGATGATAGGGGAGCAGTTAGGGACCATCAGGCAGGCAGGCAGTTGAGTGGTTAGGAACCAGCGGTCCCGGATTGTGAGTGGCAGGTGGACATCACCTGGGGGATCTCGGATTGGATAGGGTGCAGGCTGAGCTCAGGGATTCCCCTAATCCTCTGTGCACAAATTTCATGCACCCGGCCTCTAGTCTCTCTCTCTGTATATAAAAGGCCAGTATGCTAAGTGTTCTTCCCACTGTCCAACTGGTTGCTATGACTCACACTGACCACCAGGGGGCAGATGTTGAACATAGGAACTGCTATGGTATGCACAGAGAAACAGCACTGCAGACCTGGTACTGCAAAGTAACACAGAACATCGCCCAAGTGGGACACAATGCCCCACCACCACCCTGGAGCAATACCACACCAAATCACAGCCAACGCTGCCAAGACCTCATGGTGCAAAATGCAGCCCACAGCCCAGCCCAGCCCAGATGGGCATTGGGTAATATCACATAGCAAGGCCTGGTTTCCTCTCCCTAGTGAAGACTAGCCTCCTTATAGTTTCTTCAGTCCAAGAACACAAGTGGAACATTGTACACTTTAACCAAATGTCTGTAAATCATTTTCCCCTGCCTCATCTCATTTGATCCTCACAGAAGTCCTGGAGAAGTCCTGGAGTAGGTAGAGAGGAGATTTGGTGGAAAACTATTTTCTTTTCATTATCTGGAAAATGGAGATTTGGAAAGCTTAGAAATTTGATCCAACTGAAAAGTCAGAAATGGTGGATCTCTCCCTAGCCATTTTGGCTCAGTAGATAGAGCATTGGCCTGTGGACTGAAGAAGGGTCCTGGGTTTGATTCTGGCCAAAGTCACATGCCCTGGTTGTGGGCTCGATCTCCAATGTGGGGCATGCAGGAGGCATCCAATCAATGATTTACATCATTGATGTTTCTCTATCTCCCTCTCCTCTGAAATTAATAAATATTTAAAGAAAAGAAATAGTGGACCTTAAAATTACCTAAAAGAGAAGTTGGGGTGCTTCATTGGCCTGGAAAAAGTTTAGCTAAATCAGGAAGCAGGTCTGATTAAGCAAGTTTATTCTATATATAAATATAAAAGGCTAAGTTGACTCATGCATGTGTGATACATATTAAGGTCTTTCCAGCACCAATCAAATGTGTGTGTTTTGATCTGTCATTGTTGATAGTGAATTTAGTTAACACTCTTATTATAGAGAAAGGGAAAATATTAAAATACTCTAATTAAATTTCTTTCAGTGTACACAAATTCATGCACTGGGCCACTAGTTTTATAATGTTTTTCAGTGGTGTCACCTCTTTCATTTCTGATTTTTTTTTCATGATTAATATTTTGTTTTGTTTTTTATTTTTTTTTAAATTAAATCTTTATTATTCAGATTATTACATTTGTTTCTCTTTTTTCCCCTCCATAGCACCCCTCCACCCAGCTCCCACCCCTCCCTTTACCCTTACCTCCTCCCATTGACCTCATCCATAGGTATATGATTTTTGTCTAGTCTCTCTCTGTTACAACCCTCATCCCTTTCCCCCTGAGAATTATCAGTCCACTCCCTTTCTGTGCTCCTGATTCTATTATATTCACCAGTTTGATCAAATTTTTAATTCACTTAATTTTTAGATTCACTTGTTGATAGATATGTATTTGTTGTTCATAATTTTTTGGCTTTTATCTTTTTCTTCTTCCTCTTCTTAAAGAATCCCTCTCAGAATTTCATATAATACTGGTTTGGAGTTGATGAACACCTTTAGCTTTTTCTTCTCTGTGAAGCTCTTTATCTGCCCTTCAATTCTGAATGTTAGCTTTGCTGGATAGATTATTCTTGGTTTTAGGTTCTTGCATTTCATCACGTTGAATATTTCTTGCCACTTCCATCTGGCCTGCATAGTTTCTATTGAGAAATCAGCTGACATTCGTATGGGTGCTCCCTTGTAGGTAATAAACTGTTTTTCTCTTGCTGCTTTTAATATTCTTTTTGTCTTTTGCTCTTGGTATTTTAATTATGATGTGTCTTGGTGTGGTCCTCTTTGGATTCCTTTTATATGGGGTTGTGTGTGCTTCCTGGACTTGTAAGTCTATTTCTTTCACCAGATGTGGGAAGCTTTCAGTCATTATTTCTTTAAATAGGTTTTCAATATCTTGCTTTCTCTCTTCTGGCACCTCCACAATTCTGATGTTGGTACGCTTGAAGCTGTCCCAGAGGCTCCTTACATTATCTTCACGTTTTTGGATTCTTTTCTCTTCTTGTTTTTCAAGTTGAATGTTTTCTGCTTTTTTATATTTCTTTTTTTTTTCTTTAAATATTTTTTATTGATTTTTTACAGAAAGGAAGGGAGAGAGATAGAAAGTCAGAAACATCGATGAGAGAGAGACATCGATCAGCCGCCTTCTGCACACCTCACAGTGGAGACGTGCCTGCAAGCAAGGTACATGCCCTCAACTGGAATCGAACCTGGGACCTTTCAGTCCCCAAGCCAACGCTCTATCCACTGAGCCAAATCAGTCTCGGCTGCTTCTTTATATTTCAAATTTTTGACTTGATTCTTGCCTTCCTCTGGTCTGCTGTTAGGACTCTGTATAATATTTTTTATTTTTGTCAGTGTCTCTAGTTGGTCCTTTTTCATCTCCTCTAGGCTCTCGTTAATTTTATCCAACTTTTCTAGCATATTCTTGAAAAACCTTATAAGCGTGGTTTTGAACTCTATATCCAGTCGTTTTTTTCCCTCCATTTCTTTTGTTTGTGATCCCTTCTCTTTTCTCGGCATTTTCACTATGCCGGGAGAACTTCTGTGTTGGATTCAGCGTTATGATTCCAAACTTGCATAACCAAAGAAGCCTCTGTTGAGCTTGGGATGGGTGGAGTCTCAGGGCTTAAGGGACTGCCTTGCCTTCCAGTCAGCCCCACTGTCCACATCCCCTGAGTCTCACGTGACTGGGTAATCGCTGGAGCGGTCCTTGTGTGCGCTCGCGCCTGCAGTGCCCCTAGACTGCTGCCTTTCCGGCTCCCCTTCCCTTCAGGACCACATGAGTCTAGGTCTCCAGGGTTTCACCCGAAACAGGGGCTTAGTGGAGTCAGAAGTGGCACAGTTGGGAGGGTCTGTCTCCCGTCCACTCTCGAAAGCCAGTGGCACAATCAGCAATCTGTCCTCTGCGCAGTGCTGTGCACGCCATCAGACCTCCGATATTTTGAGACTCCCCTAAATTTCTGTGCACTTCACCCTTTTCACAGTCCAAACTCCCCCCTGTATGAGTTTCGGCTGGATCTAGGGTCTAGTGTCGTAAGATAAGGGGTTCAATGCATTTGAGAGTCTCCGTTTCCCTCCTGTCAGAGAAAGCCAGCCAGGTACTCGGGCATCTGCTCTCTCAGCGCGCGCGTCTCCGTACCTCAGCTTTTTGCAGCTCCTCTGGGTCTCCGTGAGCCCCTCTCCTTCCCTCTAGCTGTAGAACTTCCACTCTGCCAGCTTTCCTGTGGTTCTGGATGATGTCAGTTCTGTCTTTTAGTTGTAGTTTTGAAATTGTTGTGCGAGGCAGCAGTGTAGGTGTTTACCTATTCCGCCATCTTGGATTCTCCTCTCTCATTTCTGATTTTATTTACTTGGGTCCTGTCTTTTTTCTTTATGAGTCTGGGTAAAGGTTTATTGATTTTACCTTTTTAAGAGCAGCTCTTGGTTTTATTGATCTTTTGTATAATTTTTTAAAGATTATTTTGTTTATTTCTATGCTGATCTTGATTATTTCCTTCTATTTGGCTTTATTGTTATGCTTCTAGTTCCTTTAGGTGTAAGTTTGTTTATTTCAGATTTTTCTTTCTTTTTTTTTAAAAAATATATTTAATTAATTTTTTACAGAGAGGAAGGGAGAGGGATAGAGAGTTAGAAACATCGAAGAGAAAGAGACATTGATCAGCCGCCTCCTGCATGCCCCCTACTGGGGATGTGCCCACAACCAGGAAACATGCCCTTGACCGGAATCGAATCCGGGACCTTTCAGTCCACAGGCTGACACTCTATCCACTGAGCCAAACTGGTTTCGTCTATTTCAGGTTTTTCTTGAGGTAGGCCTGTGTTGCTAAGAATTTTCCTCTTAGAACTGCTTTTGCTGTGTCTCACAGATTTGGGGTCATTGTATTTTCAAGGTATCATTTGATTTCTTCTTCGATTTTGTTTTTAAACCATTCATTGTTTCATAGTATGTCATGTAGCCTCCATGTATTTGTGAGTTTTTTTCAGTTTTCTTTAGATACTTGGTTTCTAATTTCATACTATTATAATTAGAGACAATTCTTGATACGATTTCATTCTTCTTAAATTTATTGAAACTTATTTGTGTCTATTTGAGACCCTTTTTGGTTTCATATAAGTTTTTGGAATATTGGTTCTAGATCTGTGAAATATGCCCTTTGTAT
>PVJN01010325.1:27807-57888 GCA_004026805.1 Lasiurus borealis
AGTCCTCTTTGGATTCCTTTTATATGGGGTTCTGTGTGCTTCCTGGACTTGTAAGTCTATTTCTTTTACCAGATGTGGGAAGTTTTCAGTCATTATTTCTTTAAATAGGTTTTCAGTATCTTGCTCTCTCTCTTCCTCTGGCACCCCCACAATTCTGATGTTGGTACGCTTGAAGCTGTCCCAGAGTCTCCTTACATTACCTTCACATTTTTGGATTCTTTTCTCTTCTTGCTTTTCCAGTCGAGTGTTTTCTGTTTCTTTATATTTCAAATTTTTGACTTGATTCTTGTCTTTCTCTAGTCTGCTGTTAGGACTCTATAATATTTTTTACTTCAGTCAGTGTCTCTACTTGGTCCTTTTTCATCTCCTCTTGGGACTCGCTAAATTTACGCATCATCTCTAGCATCTCTAGTTGGCTCTTTTGCATCTCCTCTTGGCTCTCGATAAATTTATCCATCTTTTCTAGCATATTCTTGAAAAACCTTATAAGCATGGTTTTGAACTCTATATCCAGTCATTTTTTATCCTCCATTTCTTTTGTTTGTGATACCTTCCCTTGTCTTGGCATCTTCACTATGCCGGGGAAACTTCTGTACTTGCAAAACGGCAGAAGCCTCTGTTGAGCTTGGGATGGGTGGAGTCTCAGGGCTTAAGGGACTGCCTTGCCTTCCAGTCGCCCCGCAGTGCCTCTAGACCGCTGCATTTCCAGCTCGCCTGCGCACCAGGGTTTCGCCCGAAACAGGGGCCCAGTGGACTCAGAAGTGGCACAATTGGGAGGGTCTGTCTCCCGCCCCATCTCGAAGGCCAGCGACACAATCAGCAATCTGTCCTCCGTGCGGCGCCGTGCGCGTGCGTTACCGGGACCAGACCTCCTATCCGTGCACTCCTCCCTTTTCACAGTTCAAACTCCCCCCATATGAGTTTCAGCTGGATCTGGGGTTTAGTGTCGTTAAGATAAGGGGTTCAATGCCGTTGAGAGTCTCCGTTTTCCTCCCGCCAGAGAAAGCCAGCCAGGTACTTGGGCACCTGCTCCCTCAGAGCGCGCGTCTCCGTACCTCAGCTTTTTGCAGCTCCTCTGGGTTTCTGTGAGCCCCTCTCTTTCCTTCTAGTTGTAGAACTTATACTCAGCCAGCTTTCCTGTGGTTCTGGATGATGTCCGTTCTGTCTTTTAGTTGTAGTTTTGAAATTGTTGTGCGAGGCAGCAGTGTAGGCGTTTACCTATGCCGCCATCTTGGATTCTTAGTCTAAACCCTCCTCTTGAGCATTTGCCTCAGTTTGTGTTACAGACTCCCTAACACCACAGAAATGGCGGTCTGTCTCAGCACACATTGTAGCTCCTACCAAATGGCTCCAAACCTGGCACAAGTGGCAGCCAGCCTCAGTTTGCATCACAGCCTCTTCCAAGCACTTCTACACCTGGCACAAGTGGTGGTTTACCACAGATCACATTGTGGCTTCTAGCAAGATGCTCTAAGCACCACAAAAGTAGTGAGTGAACTCAACCCGTACTTGCGTCCTTCCCAAAAGGCTCCAGACTCAACACACAATGGCCAGATAGCAGTAAAGACACACCCAATCAGCTCCATGACTGACAGACCTAATGGGTAGTCCTGGCTGGCAACAGAACCCCACTGAATTACTCCTCCATATGGTCAGTCACTGAATAACAGCTTGTCTGCTATGGTTGCAGCTTGTCCCTTACAGTCATCTTGAGAGTCAGTCCCACCCACCAATAAGCCAGTGGCAATTGAGGTCTAGTTACATCAAGAGGACACATGCAACTTACGTAAGCAACACTCCTGGCTCACTGACCATGGGAGAATGCACCATGGCCCCACACCTAAATAAAGCCACTCTTTAATGATAGGAATGTAGTGGATCTGCCTAATACACAGAAGTAAACAGCCAAAATGAGATAAAAGGAGCATGTTCCAAATTAACAGAATAAAACTCTAGGAAAAGAACTGATATGGAGACAAGCACCCTAACAGATACAAAGATCAAAATGCTGGTTGTAAGCATGCTCATGAAGTTAGAAGAATAAACTCCATAAGGACTTAAACAAAGAGATAGAAAACAGAAGATAATCAAGTAATAACATGGAATAGAATCAACCAATTGGATAATGCAATGATAAAAAATGAAAATTACACTAATGGGGTCAACAGTAGATTAGATGGAGAGGATCAAATTAGTGATCTTGAAGACAACTTCATAGAAAACACTTAACTGGAATAATAAATTTAAAAAGAAAAAATGAGGATAGCCCCAGCTAGTTTTACTCAGTGGATAGAGGGTCCCAATTTGATTCCTGTCCAATGCACAGGCCTGGGTTGCAGGCTCGATCCCCAGTAGGGGACATGCAGGAGGCAGCTGATCCATGATTCTCATCGATGTTTCTATCTCTCCCTTCTCTGAAATCAACAAATATATATGTGTGTGTGTGTGTAAAATTTTAAATGAAGATAGCTTAGGAGATCTTTGGCACAGCATTAAGTGTGCCAACATTTGCATCATCAAACCAGCTCCCATAAACTAATTTTCAACAGAATGTTCAACAGAATGTCAGCAGGGATTGGCATGAAATATCCAAAGTATAAAAGGGAAAGTATACAACCATGATTACTTTACCCAGCAATTTTATTTAATATTGAAGGAGAGAGAAAGATTGTCTGAGACAAGAAAGAGCTAAGGGATTTACCACCACTAAACCAGCATTACAAAAAGTGTTCAAGGGATTTAAATAGGAAAGAAAGGGACAATGCTAAAAAGGTTTTGGAAAGGATAAATTTTACTGACAAAGGCAAAAAGTAAAAATATTGAGTCAAGCAATTATAAAGGTAATAATACAAAGGTTAAAATTAAAAAACAGTAAGATTATGTAAATAACAAAGGGATACAAAAACGGTAAAGTTGATGACATACAAATGTAGGGAGGTGAGTAAAAAATGATTTTGAAGTGCATTTGAACCTAGGTGACTATCAACTTAAAATATACTTCTATATATATTAGCTTGGTATATATGAAGCACATGGTAACCAAAAACCAATACAGGTATAAAAGAAATTTAAAGAAGAAAGAAATCCAAAATACCACTATAGAAAGTCATTACACCTAAGAGAAGAGAGCAAGAAAAGAAAGCAGAGAACCACAGACAATATCACAATTAATAAAATGGCATTAACTACATACCTATTAATAATTACTTTAAATGTAAATGGACTAAAGGTTCCAATCAAAGACAGGGTGGGTGGGTGCATGGATGTAAAAAAGACCCATACATATACTGCTTATAAGAGAATAAATACTGCTCGATTTATTTTTTTTAATATATTTTATTGATTTTAAACAGGAAAGGAGAGAGAGAGAGAGAGAAACATCAATGATGGGAGAGAATCATTAATTGGCTGCCTTCTGCATGTCCCCTTCTGGGGATCAAGCTCACAACCCAGGCGTGTGTCCTTGGACAGAATCAAACTTGGGACCCTTCAGTCTGCAGGCCAACGCTAAGAGACTCATTTTAGATGAAAAGATACACAGTATCTTTTAGATTAAAAGGCTGAAAGTGAAATTATTGATGAAGATATTTCATGCAAATGAAAATTTTAAAAAACTGATGTAGCAATACTTCTACAGGACAAAAGAAACTTTACTACAAAGGCTGTTAGAACTAATTGATGGGTTCACTAAAGTTGCAAGTTACAAAAAGAACACACAGAAAGCAGTTAAGTTTCTATACAGTAACAAACATTTGAAAAAAATTTAAAAAATCTAAACAATAGCATCAAAACCAATAAAATAGATACAAATAAATTTAACCAAGGAGGAAAAAGATCTGTTTACTGAAAACTACAAGACTGATGAAAGAAAGGAAAGGAAACACATTTTAAAAAGTAGAAGAATTTATACTTTTAAAATGTCCATATTGAGGACGAACAAGATGACAGCACAAGCAAAAGCAAATGCTCTACTCCCACAATCACATCAAAATTACTATTAAAATACAGAACAACCATCATTCAGAACTGCAAACTGAATGAAAGTCCTACAATTAAAGAAGTAAAGAATAAAGCACATTGAGACTGGTAAGTAGTGTGGAGACATGGAATGACATGGTCTGACATCCATGTGTGCCATTAAAGAAAAAAAGCTCTCTAATATGAAAGGTGTGTACTCTTTTTAAAAAATGTATTTCATTGATTTCTTAGAGGAAGGGAGAGGGATAGAGAGTTAGAAGCATCGATAAGAGAGAAACATCGATCAGCTGTCTCCTGCACACCCCTTATTGGGGTTGTTCCCAAAACCAAGGTACATGCCCTTGACTGGAATCAAACTTGGGACTCTTCAGTCCACAGGCCTACACTCTATCCATTGAGCCAAACCAGTTAGGGCCATGTGTGCCTTTTTAATTGGGAGGGAGATCATCTGCGGAGGCCACCTGTGAGAAGCAGGGGCTCCCATCCCCACAGCAGATCCCCAGCCCAAGATTCCAGAGTTGGGAAGAGAAGTCCCTATAAGTATGGGCTGTAAAAACCAGCAGGGATTGTGGCTGAGTGACATGGAGGCTGCTGGAAATCCAGGTGTTTCTTATAAAGGGCTAAGACATAAACTTGCCCAGACTCAATCCCTTTGGGGATCCAGACACAAACAGGGAAGAACTGACTTGTCTGACATCTGGGCAGGAACTCGGGTCATTTTCTCCCAGCTAGCTTGCTCACAGAGGTCATTGTTCCTGTGCTGGTACCTTACCCACTGCAGAACTGACTGGCAGCCATATCTGAGTTGCCATCAGTGTGACTCTGGGAATGATGATGAGCACAGATTGGGAAAACATGGCAAATGTTGGCTCCTGGAGCAGTAATCTGAGACCCGAACTTGATCTGATGCACTGCAGGCACTTGGGTTTGGTTAGGTAAATGTGGGACTAATAAATGACATATTTCAGCTTATTTATTTATAATGGGGTCCAGCTTTTGTTTATACTTTCAGATAAGTGGAGTATCATTATGGGTTAGTTACTAACCTTAGTAAATTGATTGCTCAAAATACCCTTTTCCTGTCTCTGTCACTTGGTAGGATTAAACCACAGCAACCCAGATTTACAAGATTTCAGAGAATCCAGGCAGACACTGACATTTTATATTAATTTTGATTTTTCTTTGTAAATGCATGCATTTTCTAGGGAAAGTATAACATTTTTCAGTTTTTTATGTGACCCTGCTTAAAGCTTTAAAAACAGTCCTACTTTAGACACCATGTTATTCAAAGTCTGGTCTATGAACTGCTGATAACTGTTTTCAGCCAACATGAAGACATACTTTAAGTGATAACCTTTTACTCGGCTTTTATCAACATGGACTTAATAAGGTCCCTTTCAACTTCTGTATGTATCTTCTTGTGGGCTGTTAACAAATAGGCCCGCATGGACCCACAGAGGACACTGAGTAGCACTGGTAGAGATGGCTTTATATTCCAGTATCTACCCTGCTGCCAGATAAATGTGAAGAGTTAGTGGGGATTCCATTTCCAGTGATATGTGGCTAGGTTTCAAGGCTTCTTTTATTAGAAACAACTGAAAATAATAGGTAAAATTTAAAAAGCATGCAAAAATATAGAATTTATGACAAAATACAAATATGGGCAAAAATACGGAGAGAAATGTTTTCCTTCATGGGTGTTTGTCAAATCTAGAAAAGTGCTTTGATTTTCTCTAATTCATGAGCTGTAATAGAAGGAAATAATACCCAGAGATTATTCATGGAAGCATAGGAGATATCCCTCCCCTGAAAATCTGGGGAACCAAGATTCATCTCAGAGGAGGGTGAAACCAAAGAAAATCCCCTGCATCCCTTAATACTAGACGATTCTAAGGAAATTTGCCTTTGACCCAGCAAAAGAGGGAGCAAACAACTTTTTGAGAATTTGTAATCATAAGCTAGCCCTGTGTGATCTGCAATCCAAATTTGGTTTACTATTTTGGGCCAAAATAACCTGAACCATGATTTTATGTTATAATAACCCTGGATTTATGATGATCCAAAAATTGGATGGGAGAAACAAAAATCGATAGAAAAGTATATTTAACCTAGATATCAAAGGATTTATATAAAAATTGCACAAGAAAAAGACCCCAGCTCACATCAAGGAATATACAAGGACAAATGCAAAAAAAGATTGAGAAGCAGTAGAAACAAAGGGCAGTATAAAGCAGCTCTTACACTCTAATATTCAACTCGTGAAGACATAGAATGTAATTTAACTGTGTATATGTATGGTAGTGGGGGATACATATCTTGTGGATTCCAGAAATTGTGGATAGTGGCAAACTTTATATATACACTACTAGAGGATTGGTGCACAAATTCGTGCACAAGTGGGGTCCCCAGGGTTGTGGATCAAACTTGCAACCCAAATAAGTGCCCTTGACCGGGAATTGAACTCATGACCCTTTGGTGCATGGGTCAGTACTCTAAGAACTGTGCAACACTAGTAAGGGCACATGCTGATTATTACTTACATTATTTAGTACATGGTACTGTACATAATTGTATTGCTACACTTTTATATGACTAGCAGTGCAGTAGGGTTTACATCAGCATCATCACAAACATGAACTTCATTGCTATGACATTACAACAGCTACAATGTCTAGGCAACAGAAACTTTTCCAGCTCCATTATAATCTTATGGGACCATTGTATATGGGGTCCATCATTAACCAAAACATTAGTGGTTAATGTAAGTCAACAGTATAAACTTAGCACACATTATATAATACTCCAGTCAACACAACAGAATATGCACTTTTCTCAAATGCACATGGAGTCCTAACCGGTTTGGCTCAGTGAGTAGAGCATCGGCCTGCGGACTGACGAGTCCCAGGTTCGATTCCCATCAAAGGCATGTACCTTGGTTGCAGGCACATTCCCAGTAGATAGACTAGATGCCAGGCCATAAAACCTCAGTAAATTGAAAAGACTATAAGTAATATAAAGTGTTTTTTTTTTTTTTTTACTACAGTGGACTAATATTAGAAATCAGTAACTGAAAAAATTTGGGAAACACAAATATGTGCAAATTAAACACACTTTTACATTACTAGTAGGTCAAATAAATATTTAAAAAAATTAGAAAATACTTGAGTAATGAAAACAGAATTCCAAACTTATGGGTATTAACTTCTAGGGAAATTTATAGCTATAAATGTTTACATTAAAAAAGCAACATCTCTACCAAAACCGGTTTGGCTCAGTGGATAGAGCATCAGCCTTCAGACTGCAGGGTCCCAGGGTGATTCCGGTCAAGGACATGTACCTTGGTTGCGGGCACATCCCCAGTGGGAGGCAAGCAGGAGGCAGCTGATCGATGTCTCTGTCATCAATGTTTCTAACTATCCCTCTCCCTTCCTCTCTATAAAAAAAATCAATGATTATTACATATATATAAAAGTAACATCTTGCTGAAACTGGTTTGGCTCAGTGGATAGACCGTCGGCCTGTGGACTAAAGGGTCCCAGGTTCGATTCTGGTCAAGGGCACATCCCCAGTGGGGGACGTGCAGGAGGCAGCTGATCCATGTTTCTCATTGATGTTTCTAACTATCTCTCCCTTTCTCTCTGTAAAAAATCAATAAAATATATTAAAAATAAAAAAGCAACATCTCAAATCAATTAGCTCTCACTTCATATCAAAGGAAAAAGATGAACTAACTAAATCCAAAGCAAGTAGAAGGAAAAAAATAATCTATTAGTGAGCAAATTAATGAAACAGAAGATAATAGAGAAACAATATATAAACTCAGCCAAATAAAATTGGTCCTTTGTAAGATCAATAAGACTGACAAAACTTCAACTAGACTCACTAAAAAGAGTAAATGGTCTAGCTAGTGTGGTCCAGCAGTTGAGTGTCAACCCATGAACCAGGAGGTCATGGTTCAATTCCTGGTCAGGGCACATGCCCACGTTGTGGGCTTGATCTCCAGTGAGGGATGTGCAAGAGGCAGCTGATCAATGATTCTCTTTCATTTATGTTTCTCTCCCTCTTCCTTCCTCTCTCAAATTTATATATATATATATATATATATATATATATATATATATATAAACTTTTTTTTTTCCTCAGAGAGGATTTAGAGCCAAGATCCATGAGGGGGAAATAGTGTAGGCAGTTAGATAGGTAAGATGGAAGCAAGGATGATAGGCTGGGTATAGAAGGTCCTAGGGGAAAAAAAGAAATGAATAAAAAGGAGCACGTAGGCAGATGATGAAATAAAGAACAGTGATTCTAATGATGAATGAAGAGGCTCAGGAGATCCTCCTAATTTTTTTTTAAAATATATTTTATTGATTTTTCACAGAGAGGAAGGGAGAGGGATAGAAAGTCAGAAACATCTATGAGAGAGAGACATCGATCAGCCGCCTCCTGCACACCCCACACTGGAGATGTGCCCTCAAGCAAGGTACATGCCCCCGGCCGCAATCGAACCCGGGACCTTTCAGTCTGCAGGCCGACGCTCTATCCACTGAGTCAAACCACTCTCAGCAGATCCTCCTAATTTTTAAGACCAATTGTTATTTCCCTACTGGAGCCCAGTTACAGCTAACAGTGGGAAATAAACTGATTGACTTCTTAGTTGCCACTTGTTTTGTTTACAGTTTGTTTTATTTAATACAATTGAAGAACCATCAGAAACTGTATTTTCTTAAGTGCAATAAAAACAAAACTAAATCTCAAATCATCAAGAAAAGCTGTATTCCTGGCTTCCTTGCACACACGTGGCATAATTGTTGAGAGACAAGGCTGGCTGATGGCTCCGCCCCAAAGGGGCAGCTCCTGGAAGACAACATCCAGCATGATGGAAGACTGCTCCCCAGGAGTGTGGAACCTCGAAGCGGTTGGCTGGGTGCCTCTTCTGGAAAGCCATCCCAATGCACTGGAGACCTCCAAGAAAAGGAAAGGTCCCCAAACTCAAGTGCCATAGTACCAAAGCAGCCGCCTTCAGGTGGCCATGGTCTGGACAGGCCTTGGCTAATGGGTGCATTATGTGCAAAACTACCTGTTTGGCGCCACACCGCTCACCACTATCTCTGAAGAAAAAGTCCTTCCTGTGATAAGCGGTTCAAACAGCAGTTTTTATATAAGATGGATGCTTCAGGTGGACCTTAGGTGGGCGACCTCTGCCTCTGGAGAGGGAGCCTGCCGAGGAGGGGCTAGAGGTGCTGGATATGAAGGCGTGGGGTGTGGGGTGCTGTGCTGGGAGTGAACATGCATTGGGAAACAGACTCTCAACAGCCCACGCATGGCCAAAGAAGGCAGTGCCGGGGCCACTGTCACCCACAGTGGGATGTGGAAACAATGCGAGTTGCCTGACAGGACTCCAGTCCACACATGGCAGGTGCTTGGTGCTCCAGTGCTCGTGAAATTAGTAGACATAAGTTGACACCGAAGTCCAGTTAGCGGGAACTTCTGGCCCGTTCGCAGGAGGCAAGTTCGGGAAGGTCTTCCGAGCAAAGCTGTGCGTTGAGAGAGGAACACGATCCCGGAAGCCACTTGCAGTTATCCCACCCGAGAGACAGCACCTGCATTCCAATCAAAGCCCTTTCACTCTGGTTCGCGGGGAGGCTGATGCTGCGCTCGGTGCAGGCCACACCCCGAGCCTCTCACAGGCAGCACGCAGGCCCCTTTCCACGCTGGCTGCTGTTTGGCAAGAAAAGACAGCGAGCACTGCTGGTCTTGGAATCGTCCATAGTGCGCCATCACGTGGTGCCGCGTTGCTGGCCAGGGCCGGGGGCACAGAGGGCCATCAGCAGCGGCTCTGAAAGCGAAGCCAGTGCTAATGCTTCCAGGTCTCCGTGGGGTCCACGGATGCTGCTCACATCGTTCTTACACCGGGAGGAGAGGGTGGTCCCACGTCCCATCGTTTGGTCTGTGGCCCCAGCTGGCTGCTCCTCCTCCCGGCGCGTGGGAGAGAGAGTGGGAGGCGGTTCCCAGCCCAGGGGACACCCGACAGCCGCAGCTGCAGCACTCCCACCTCACCCCGCCTCAGGGCACTGGTCCCTGTGCCCTCCTTGGGGCCCAGACTCACGGTAGGGAGCCCTTCCCTTCCCGACTCAAGCTCCTCTGGTATTCTGGCCATCGATAATGGTGGCCCAGCGCCCGTGGTCCACTTATTTGGCTTTCAATGCAAGAATGACTGAAAGAAGCCAGGCAACTGTGTAGGTAGGGGGTTTTCCAGACAGATGCAACAAGAGGCATTTCTCCAACCCCCAGAGTGTCAAGTAGGAGATTTAAATTGCATATAACCTATCTGAGACATTAACGATTGTACGTGGCGAAACTGCTAATCTACAAAACTCTTGATGTTCTCTAGCTCAGAAGATAAAATTGCCTTAGACCAGTGGTCGGTAAACTGGGGCTCTCAAACCTCGGTTTGTGGCTCTGTTGACTGAGTTTGCCGACTACTGCCTTAGACTGCATGCTAGCAGAACAAGCAGGTGTGTGACATCACCTTGGCTAAGGTAGAGAGGCCAGCATCACTAAGGTCAGACACGCTGCCTGGCTTCAGCCAACATTAGACTCTTTGGAGGAACCTGAGATTGGTGTGCAAGTCTGTTCTCATGGATATCTCAAGGAGTCAGGCCTATATTAGGAGGAATTTTAATATGCACTATATACTTGTCTGTATGGTTTTAAACCCCTTTGTGACTTGTTCCCCACTCCCCTTCCGCCCCCCGCCCCCAACACAGGGAAAATGGTAACTGCCTGACAAGGGCTCCTAGGAATTATATCTACATTTTACTCACAAGACTGTGCTCACATTTTTCATTCCCCCAGAAGGCTGAGAATAGATCCATAGCTTCATAGTAGGGAACCGTAAAAGGGAATAAAAACTTTATACTCCTCTGACTCACCATGAAATGGAATAAGAACAAAATGTACTTATAAATGACAAGAAGAGTGCATGTGTTGACAGTTTCTTTACAAGCATCTTGCAGGCATCAGCAGTCCCAGCTCCTACTTGTACTAGAAACGGCCTTGACCACACTTTAGCTGACACAGATTGCCCAACTGCAGAACTCATCTAGCACTGACCAGTTCCCATATGTTGACCTTAACCATCCATACTGGGACCAGCAAGGACACTGCCTGCCCCTCCACTGCCCCTCCTTCTGACTTCTTTGTTCTGCTTACCCGCTCCCTCCTAATAAAAACCCTGCCTGCACTGAGATGCTAAGATGGACAAGAGTCTCCCATTTTCTGGAGATGCTGGCACTCGAATAAACTTCTTTCCTTTTCCACCAGTACCTGTCTCAGGAGTTTGCTTTGGTGGCAGTAGACAGTCAAACCAGGGTTTCGGTTACATGATGAGCTTCTGTTTAACCAAACTGAACTATTTGTGCCATCTCTCAATGGACAGCCTATTTTTGCCAACATCACACTACCAGTATACACCCTAAAAGAGTGACGCCTTCAGTTTGTCTAAAACCTAGTGAAGCCTGAGAATTACAGGAGAGTGGACATTGTGAGAACACTATCAGGATCTGGAAGACCACCTAAATGTGAGGAAAGACCTGGAGCGGCGGACACAGGAGCATATTGAGATCAACGGATGGGCCCTGGCTGGTTTGGCTCAGTGGATAGCATATCCGCCTGTGGACTTGAAGGGTTTGATTGTGGTCAAGGGCACATGCCTGGGTTGTAGGCTCAATCTCCAGTAGAGGTGTGCAGGAGGCAGTCAGTCAATGATTCCATCTCATCATTGATTTTTTCTCTCCCTCTCTCTTCCTCCCTGAAATCAATAAAAATATATTTTACCATTTGCAACAGCATAGATGGAACTGGAGAGCGAAATAAGCCATTTGGAGAAAAATAAGTATCACATGATCTCATTCATATGTGGGATATAATGATCAACATAAATTGATGAACAAAAATACATCTAGAGCCAAGACCGGTTTGGCTCAGTGGATAGAGCGTCGGCTTGTGGACTGAAAGGTCCCAGGTTCGATTCCAGTCAGGGGCATGTACCTTGCTTGCGGGCACATATCCACTGTGGGGCGTGCAGGAGGCGGCTGATCGATGTCTCTCTCTAATCAATGTTTCTGACTTTCTATCTCTCTCCTTTCCTCTCTGTAAAAAATCAATAAAATATATTAAAAAAAATAGATCTAGAGACAAATGGCAAGGGAGGTGGGTGGTTAGAGAGCAACCAAAGGACTTGTATGCATGCATATTAGCATAACCAATGGCCACAGACACTGGGACAGTGGGGGCTTTCCCAGGGTGGAAATGGCTGGGGGGGTGTGTCAATTGGAGGAAAAAGGAGACATATGTGAAACTTCAGACAAATAAAAATGTTATCTATAATATTTTTAAAAAGAAATCAATAGATGGAAGAGGGACTGGCTATTTTAATTAAAATTTGCACTCCTGAGTCTCAGCTTTTGATGAAACTGACTAGTCTTTATCTAGATATAGAGCTAGCTGGTCACTTATTCTTGGTTTGAAGGTGTACCTTTCTGGGAATAAAAAATGCTTCATTGTTTAAAAGAAACTTATCTGACCTTGCTATGTATAGTGATATGTGGGGTAAATATCATAAAATGCAATGCCTGCACTCTCTAGAACCGTTTGTCAAGGAAAAGTAGTTGACTCCTAGTAAGTCAGGAAGTTTCTCTCAAGGAACTTTTGTGTAAGTTGATGGGAGTTGCAGCATAGTGTTTGATTGTAAAAAGCAGTGGCATCTGCTTTTAATGGCTGCATTGAAGATGGAGCTGTCCTTGAGGCCGGCATAATCTTGCTCCTCTTTGAGACTCCAGTGCCTCTTCCATTCTGAGCCTTCATCAGTGTTTGCTGAATGAATAAGCCAGTGGATACTTTGGTAGAAAGTGTTTGGAGGTTTCCCCGTTCCCCACACCCCTCCTTTTTTTTTTTTTTATAGGTGGGGCAGAGGGTGTGGGGACCTTGAAATATGTACAGTGAATAAATGTTTTAAAGCACTTTTTATAATTCTCTAAATGTTGTGCTTTTCTCTGTCCACTGTTGTTTTCAGGGCTGTTGTATTTCTGTTTCTAAATCAAATTGGCCTTTTGCAGTGATAATAGCTCTTTTGAAACTTGACATCTGCACAGAAGGCAGGAGGAAGTATCTGTCCTGTTTAACTTTAGCATTGAAGGGCTACTGCCCACCATGAATAGGTTTCTACCAAGTTTGTGTATTCCTGCTTCTTTTTGTAAATCCATGCCATATCTGTTTGGGTCTGCATTTTCCATTAGGCAGGAGCTGGGGGCATTCACCTGGCTGAGGTGGGGCCTGGAATGTTTTATAGTTTTATAATGTACACATATTTTCTTATAGGCTGCCCTTAAATTCATTCAGTACTTCTATCAGACTTCCTTTTTTTTGTAACAGTTAATAATTTCAGTAGAGAAATTTTTGGAAAAGACAAAGAAGTAAAAGGAAGAAAAGATCATTATAGATACATTACTTAAACATGACCACTAACTTAACATTTTAAATTTCTAAAACTTTTTAGGGCAGCTTTTGATTGATTTGTTTTTAATGGTTGAGGTTATACTATAATACAGTTTGATTCTTTCTCGTTTACCTTTATAAATTAAATATCTTCTCATGGCATCTTCATAGATATTAATACAATCTTTCTTTTGTAAATGATGTTGGAGTGTTTCTTGGCATCTTCATTTCCTATGTTAATCATTGAGCACAATGCTTGTGGCCTGCATGCAGTAAAGAGAATGAAGCAGTCGTCTATTATACTTTACTATGCTTTAAGTTTTGCCTAATCGTGTCCCCCTATCCCAGCATCCAGCAAAATAGTTGGCTTTTTTTTTAAGCATGTTGTCATGCTAATCCAGTGATACACCTCTAGATATCTGTTTGTGTGTGTTTGTGTATAGGGAAGAAGGAATGCTGGCACTGAAGGTAGTACTGTGAACTCTGGGGTGGGGTAGGATGGGCTTTTTTTTTTTTTTAATATATTTTATTGATTTTTTACAGAGAGGAAGGGAGAGGGATAGAGAGCTAGAAACATCCATGAGGGAGAAACATGGATCAGCTGCTTCCTGCACGCCCCCTTCTGGGGATGTGCCTGCAACGAAGGTACATGCCCTTAACTGGAATCAAACATGGGACCTTTCAGTCTGCAGGCTGACGCTCTATCCACTGAGCCAAACTGGTTTCAGCAGAATGGGCTTAAAGATGCTTGCTGGTGCTGAATGAGTTCAGTGTTGGTTTTGTCTTATTTTTAACCTGTGTGTCCAAATGAAATGCCATGGTCCTCTTGTTAAAACATGCAGTTTGAATACTGTGTTTTTTTGTGCAGACCAAGGAAGACTGAAAACCTGTAGTATGAAAAATATATATTTTCCTTTAAAGTCTTATGAATGTACTAAGAGACTTTGCTGTTTTCTATTTTGAGTTTTAAAAAGCTGTTCTTTAATACATTAAGTTGTGCTTAGAAAAAGTGAATCAAGTTGACTCCACAATGAAAGCCTATGCAATGGGAATTATGGAAGGTGTCTACACAATACTAATGTAATAAAAAAAAATTAGCCATATGTTTTTCTACAAATATTTGAGTTACTTGCATTAGCTGACTTTTCAACAGTAAATTTTAGCTTCCACATGACATTTGCTGGTAGCAGCAGTCATCTGATACTTAAATTTACAAGAAAAACATAATAACAAAAACCCAGAATAACATAGTCAATTCTTTCAAGAAAAAAAGTTAACCAAAAAAAGAATAACATACACATATTGGGTATCTAGCAGGAGAAACAAAACAACAGACACAAAAAAAGTGTCCATCAAGTTAATATTGTTAATATTCTACTATTAACAAAATGGTGCTTCATATGGCAACTGATACCTAAGCTAAAACAAATCATAATCAGTAATTTATAAAGAAACCTCAAAATCATGTTTGAATACATTAACAGTTTATTTTAAAAATACATTTTTATTGATTTCAGAGAGGAAAAGAGAAAGAGAGAAACATCAGTGATGAGAGAGAATCATTGATTGGCTGCCTCCTGCATGCCCCACACTGGGATCAAGCCCACAACCCAGGCATATGCCCTTGACTGGAATCAAACCCAGGACCCTTCAGTTCACAGGCCAACACTCTATCCACTGAGCCAAACCAAGTAGGGCTACAGCAACAGTTTGGTGTATCTGACATATTGAAGTCTTTTGTTGTTGTTGTTTCTGAATTCAAGGTATGCTACTTGGGTACTTTATTAACTAACTAACTAAATAAATAAATAATAAACATAGTTGTTGCAAGGTAGCTTTATTTACTTGCAGAGAGTAAAGGAGCAGGGAATTCATATCCAAAGCTCTGCCTCCCAGAAGGGAGGCTAAGCCATTGTTTATACACACCATTTAATCAGTTACATGTTTATTTCTTCTTTACAGTTGACTACACTTATCAAGTGGAGTTCCTGTCAAGTTTATTGGTCTGCAAAATACTGTGCTACATTTTAACATTTAGCAAGAATGGAATTGAGTAAGAACTTCTCAGACCTTGAGACCCTTGTCCTACCGATCCACTCCCCTTGAGATCTTTCATTCCTCATTCTCAAGGGAATGAGGGTCATTCTTCTGTAACTGCCTCCCAATGAGCATATATAAAGTACATCTTTGAGTTAGAGGAGTGAAATTCTCATGAATTTTGGGGGCACCCCGAGTTCTGGGACTCCTGAAACTAAGAGAAGGTAGAGAGAGCACTGCTCTACAGCATACATGAGCCATAAGAAGTGAGTCAGAAGCAAGGAAATCAAAGAGACTGAAACCCGGCCACTCAGATGGGGACCCAAAGAGCAAGGTGGGCCAGAGTGATAGCCTCCTTGAGGAAAACATTGTCAGCTTCTGGGTCTATCCAAGACTTGGAGCAGTGGTTCTCAACCTTCCTAAGGCCGCGACCCTTGCCTCATGTGGTGGTGACCCCCAACCGTGAAATTTTGCTACTGTTATGCATCGTGATGTAAATATCTGCATTTTCCGATGGTCTTAGGTGACCCCTGTGAAAGGGTCGTTTGACCCCCCAAAGGGGTCATGACCCACAGGTTGAGAACTTCTGACTTGGAGGGATAGGCAGGATCTGGGCAGGAAGTGACTATGCAGGACCCAGTGAGTGAAGCACAGAAATCCCAGAGGGGAAAGGATGCCAGATACGACAGTTCTACATAATATCCAGCCAGTGTCCCATGGTTTCTCAAGCACAGTGATGTTTGCCATGTGGCTGAGTGAAGACCTGCATGTTATAGGCACCTTGGTCTGCGGAGGGAGGACAACTTGGGAGGAAGTCCTGACACTGCCCTCTGCATATGCTCTCTTGGGACAGTGCACAACAAAAGCACCCTGTGATGGCAGGAGACACTTCCAAGGAATACAAGCTGTATGTGTGCTTGCATGTGTGTGTGCATGTGCATGTGTGTGTGAGATGCATACATTCAAACATAGGAGGAGGGTGAGGACAAACACGTAAGGTCAAGCTGTTCAGGCCACAGAGCACAAGGCCCTCTCTGATTAGATATCCTGTTATCATGAACTATCAGGTGAAGCATGGGCCCAGCTGGTTACTTTGGAGGGGTGGAATACACATCTGCCTCTACATATTCCTTTTCCTCCTCCCCCCCTTTTTTTGTTTGTTTGTTTTTTTTTTTTGTTTGTGTGGTTTTCATTGTGTTTTTGCCCCATATTTTGTCTTTCTTCTGTTCTATCATTAGTGCTCTCTTTTCCCTTTCCTAGTTATCTCCTTTCTGGTGGGCATGTTTGTTGGTGGGTCTTGTGTACATTCTTGTTTTTTTCTCCTGTGTCATGTTTTGTCTTATATTTTGTTTTGTTCAGTCAGCACTTCCATAACTGCTTGCATGACAAGGTTAGGGGTGAGCACCATCCACGAATGAAATAACATTCAAGACCCAACTACACAGGATAACCCAAATAACTTAAGTAGGGGGCTTTCCTAGAGCAACCAGTTCAGGAGATCTGAGAGACTGTACCAGTGAGTCCCACAAAACCCTGCCTACATCTGGGTGGCATAGCACTTTCATCTAATATATAGAAACAAATACAAAGAGACAGCAAAAATGGGAAGACAAAGAAACAATCTCCAAGAGAAAGAAAGGAGGAATTGCTAGAATATATACTAAATGAAATGGAGGTAAACAATTTGTCAGAAAAAGAATTCAAAGTAATGATGCTCCCAACATCTGACTGAGAAAAACAAGCAACTCAATGAGAATTATAAGGAACCGAATGGGAAACACACCAACATTAATACGAATCTAGAGGAAATGAAGATTGACATAGCTTCAATGAAGAACATGCTGGAAGGTTTCAACAGTAGACCAGAGGAAGCTGAGGGCTGAATCATTGAATTAGAAGGCAAGGAAGAAATAAATAACCAATCAGAGCAGTAATTGGAAAAAGCAATGAAAAAGCAGGAGAAGAGTATAGAAGAGCTTTGGTACAACATGAAACGAAGTAACATTCACATAATAAGGGTATCAGAAGGAGAAGAAGACAAGCAAGGAATGAAAAACCTGTGAAGAAATAATGACAGAAACCTTCTCTGAGTTGGGCTGTGGGGGGGGAAATAACTCAAGTCCAGAAAGTGCAGAGAGTCCCAATAAAGATGAACTCAAAAAGACCCACACCAGGACACATTATAATTAAAATGGCAAATGATAAAGAAAAAGAAAGGATCTTGAAGGCTGCAAGAGAGAGATAGAAAGTTACCTACAAGGGAACTTCAAGTAGACGAACAGCTGATTTCTCAACAGAAACACATCATGCCAGAAGGGAATTTCATGAAGTAATACAGAATAATTGAAAGCAAGGGATTGAACCCAAGACTACTCTACCCAGAAGGGCTATCATTCAAAATTGAAGGTGAAATCAGGTGCTTTAGACAAAAATGGCTAAAGGAGTTTTATTATTATTATTTAGTTTTGTGGCTTCTTTTTATTTAGAAGTAATTTCAAGCACACCTAGGATTTATGGTGTTGGAAGGATGATGAAAACACAATACAATATACAAATGATAAATTATAGAATTAATTGTACACTTGAAACCACATAATTTTATAAACCAATGTCACCAAAATTAATTCAATCTTTTTTAAAAAAGAAAAAAATAACTTTCCCAGAAGAAAATAGAATAGGGCAAAAGATAAAGAGAATTAAACAAATGTGATAAAATGTTAATGATTTGGAAATCTGGGGAAAATATATCAAACAAAGTTCCTTGTGCTCTTCTTGCAACTTTTAGGTTTGAAATTATTTCAAATTTAAATGTTACAGAATTTAAAAGAGTGTGTATTTTTTATAAACTTGTTTTTCCTTAATCAGAATCATTAGAGAGTAAGTTTGGAGATATTTTGGGTCATGATACCTTTATCCTCATTATTTAAAATAGAGGAACAGGCTTATTGAACAAGAAGCTGAAACATTCTCTTAATTTTATCCCAATGCTGTTATCTTTTTTTCTTTTTTTGTTTTCTTTCATTAATCCTCATTCAAGGATATTCTTCCATTGATTTTTAGGGAGAGTGGAAGATAGAGGGAAAGACAGTGATGTGAGAGAAACACATGGATTGGCTGCCTCCTGCATGAGCCCCCACCAAGCAGAATTGAGTCAAATTGGCTAGGGCCCAATGCTGGTTATCTTGATGATCTAATTCCTAAAAGATACTATTGTTTTCTGATTTAAAAATATGATTTTATTGATTTTTTACAGAGAGAAAGGGAGAGAAATTGAGAATTAGAAACATTGATCAGCTGCCTCCTGCACATCCCCCGTTTTCTGATTTAATTGCTAATTCTGTTAGGGTCTGATTAGAATTATCTGCCTACTGCTATATGGTTGATTTGTACATCAGATTTACACAAACTACACTATTGGCTAGTCCATGAATTTGGAGTAATTGGGTACAAAAGATTAATGTTTCTCAGTAACACATTCAAAGGCTTGAATCAAATCTGTTCACTGAACTATTACACCAAGTGTTTGATGTATTGGGTAACCTTAAATTACTTCAATTTTTATTTCCTGAAAAGAACAAAAACATTCTCTTTTATAACCATACTATAGTTGGAAATAATGGAGGGCTAATATCAATATAATACTATTATCATATCTACAGACCTTATTCATATTTCACCAATTGTCTTCGTAATGTCTAGGAACAGAGCCAAGAGTTATTGTAATCTAGGATCACATATTTCATTTAGCCACCATATCTCTTTAATCTTATTTTATCTGAAATAGTTGTTCATTCTCTTTCACAACTTTCTCATGACAAGACAGGTACTTTGTAGATGTCTCTCAATTTAGGTTTTGTCTGATATTTTCTTATGAGTAAATCTAAACTATGCATTTTTGGTTAGAATTCCACAAGCGGGATGCTGGATCTTTCTCAGCATCAAACACACTCATTCCTGGTGATGTTAACAAATGACTAATAGGAAGTTTTCCCAGATTTCTTTTTTAAAAATTTAATAAATCTTTATTGTTCAGATTATTACAATTGTTCCTCTTTTTTCCCCTCCATAGCACCCCTCCACCCAGCTCCCACCCCACCCTCTGCCCTTACCTCCCCTCATTGTCCTGATCCATAGGTGTATGGTTTTTGTCCAGTCTCTCCCTGTACTCCCCTAACCCCTTTCTCCTAAGAATTGTGAGTCCACTCCATTTCTATGCCCCTGATTCTATTAGATTCACCAGTTTTTTCCGTTCATCAGATTTTTTATTCACTTGATTTTTAGATTTACTTTGTTGATAGGTATGTATTTGTTGTTTATAATTTTTATCTTTACCTTTTTCTTCTTCTTCCTCTTTTTAAAGAGTACCTTTCAGCATTTCATATGATACTGGTTTGATGTTGATGAACTCCTTTAGCTTCTTCTTATCTGTGAAGCTCTTTATCTGCCCTACAATTCTGAGTGATAGCTTTGCTGGGTAGAGTAATCTTGGTTGTAGGTTCTTGCTATTCATACTTGGAATATTTCTTGCCACTCCCATCTGGCCTGCATAGTTTCTGTTGAGAAATCAGCTGACAATTGTATGGGTGCCCTCTTGTAGGTAATGAACTGTTTTTCTCTTGCTGGTTTTTTAAAAATATATATTAATTTTTTACAGAATGAACGAGAGAGTTAGAAACATCGATGAGAGAGAGACATCAATCAGCCACCTTTTGTGTGCTCCGCACTGGGGACTTGCCCACAACCAAGATACATGCCCCTGACCAGAATCCAACCTGGGAACTTTCAATCCCAAAGCCAACACTCTATCCACTTAAATAAACCGGTTTCGGCTCTCTCTTTAATATTCTCTCTGTCTTTTGCTCTTGGCATTTTATTTATGATGTATCTTGGTGTGGTCCTCTTTGAATTCCTTTTGTTTGGGGTTCTGTGTTCTTCCTGGACTTGTAAGTCTATTTCTTTCACCAGGTGGGGGAAGTTTTCAGTCATTATTTCTTCAAATAGGTTTTCAGTATCTTGCTCTCTGTCTTCTTCTGGCACCCCCATAATTCTGATGTTGGTATGCTTGAAGTTGTCCCAGAGGCTCCTTACACTATGTTCAAATTTTTGTATTCTTTTTTCTTTTCCAGTGGAGTGTTTTCTGCTTCTTTTTATTTCAAATCTTTGACTTGATTCTTGCATTCCTCTAGTCTGCAGTTAGGACTCTGTATAACATTTATTTCAGTCAGTGTATGTTTAATTTCTAGGTGGTTCTTTTTCATATCTTTGAGGGTCTCGCTAAATTTATTAATCTTTTCTAAGAAAAAAATTTAAAAAAAATTTAAATTATATTCTAGGAAATTCTTGAAAAACCTTATAACTGTGGTTTTGAATTCTATGTCCAGTCATTTGTTTTCCTCCAGTTCTTTCATTTGTGATCTGTTTCTTTGTACATTTTTGCTGCTTCCCTGAGTTAGTAGAGTAGCTTTGTGTGCTAGGTATCCTATATGGCCCAGTAGCTATGCCTCCCCAGTTACCTGAGGTGGACTCTCTTGGTGCACTCCTTTGTGGACTGTGTGTACAGTCTTGGTATCACTGGGGGGAATTGACCTGAAAGTCAATTAGTTGTAAGGATCAGCTGTGTCTATGCCAGGAAAACTTCTGTGCTAGAGTCAGCCTTATAATACAAGACTTGCAAAATTGTAAAAGCCTCTGTGTTCGGCTTGGATGGGGTGAAGTCTCAGGGCTGACCAGACAGCCTTGGCTTCCTGTCAGTCCTGTCCTACATGACCCCTGGGGTGTCAATGTCCCTTGATAATCGCAGCATCCCTCTTGTGTGCTTGCACGTGCATGCCTCCAGACCTCTCCCTTTCGCAGCTCCCCTGAATTTCCATGCCTTCCAGGAACCTGTATGAGTCTGGGTCCCCAGGGTCTTGCCTGAAACTGGGATTTAGTGCAGTTGGAAGTAGATTTCAGTGCATTTGGGAGGTTTGGTCTTCCTCCCACTAGAGAAAGCTGACGACACATCAGCAGTCAGTCCTCTCTGAGTGCACTTGCATGGGCACCTTCAGACCTGAATTTCCCTGAGTTTCTGTGAACTCCTCCCTCTTTTTGACATTCCAGACTCCCCCTGTATGAATCTCGCCCAGAACTGGGGTTCAGTGCAGTTGAAACGGGGGTTCAGTGCAGTCAGGAGTTTCCATCTCCCTTCCACTAGAGGAAGCCAGCAAGGCACTCCGTCACCCGTCCTCTCCACACCCGTGTCTCTGTACCTCAGCTTTTATTAAAATTTTTATTAATTTTTTATACATATCTCCCCATTGCTCCCCCTCCCTCCCGGGCATACCCCAACCCCCTAGTGTCTATGTTCATTGGTTATGCTTATATGCATGCATACAAGTCGTTTGATTGATCTCTTATTTACCTCATGTAACTTTAATCTTCCTGCTGTAATTTCCCAGTCTGTTTGAAGTTTTACTGTCTCTGTATCTATCCTTTTGTTCATCAGTTTATAATGTTCTTTATTATCCACCAATGAGTGAGATCATGTGATGCTTCTCCTTCATTGACTGGCTTATTTCACTAAGCATAAGGCTCTCCAGTTCCAACCAGGTTGCTGCAAATGGTAAGAATTCCTTCTTTTTAATGACAGCATAGAATTCCATTGTGTAGATGTACCAGAGTTTTCTGATCCACTCATCTGCTGACGGGCACCTAGGCTGTTTCCAAATTGTAGCTATTGTAAATTGTGCTGCTATGAATATAGGGGTGCATAAATTCTTTTTGATTGGTGTTTGTGATTTCTTAGGATAAATTCCTAAGAGTGGGATTCCTAAGAGTGGGACAAATGGGAGATCCATTTTTAGTTTTTTGAGGAAACTCCATACTGTTCTCCACAGTGGCTGCACCAGTCTGCATTCCCACCAGCAGTGCACAAGGGTTCCTTTTCTCCGCATCCTCGCCAACACTAGTTCTTTGTTGACTTGTTGATGATTGCCATTCTGACAGGTGTAAGATGGTATCACATTATCGTTTTGATTTGCAACTCTCGGGTGATTAATGACTTTGAACACGTTTTCATGTGTCTCTTGGCCTTCCTTCTGTTGTCTTTCGAAAAGGTTCTATTTAGGTCCATTGCCCGTTTTTTTATTGGATCGTTCAACTTCCTTTTATTAAGTTGTATAAGTTGGCTGTAGATTTTGGAGATTAAACCTTTATCAGTGATAACATTTGCAAATATGTTCTCCCATACAGTGATCTTTCTTGTTGTTTTGTTGATGGTTTCTTTTGCTGTGCAAAAGCTTTTTATTTTGATGTAGTCCTATTTGTTTATTTTTTCTCCATTGCCATTGGAGCAGTATCAGTGAAGAAGTTCTTTCAGCATATATCTGAGATTGTGCTGCCTGTGGATTCCTCTAGTATTTTTATGGTTTCCCTTCTAATGTTTAAGTCCTGTATCCATTTGGAGTTTATTTTTGTATTTGGTGTAAGTTGGTGGTCCAGTTTCATTTTTTTGCATGTATCTGTCCAATTTTCCCAACACCATTTATTGAAGAGGCTATCTTGCCTCCATTGAATGTTCATGCCTCCTTTGTCAAATATTCATTGAGCATAGTGGTTTGGGTGGATATCTGGGTTCTCTATTCTATTCCATTGGTCTATATGTCTGTTCTTGGCCAGTACCAGGCTGTTTTGAGAACAGTTGCTTTGTAATATAGCTTGAAATCTGGTATTTGAGATCCCACCTACTTTATTCCTCTTTCTCAGAATTGCTGTAACTATTCGTGGTCTTTTTTTGTTCCAGATGAATCTATGAAGAATTCTTTCTAGGTCTGTGAAATATGTCATTGGTATTTTAATGGGTAGTGCGTTGAATCTGTAGATTGCTTTGGGTAGTATGGACATTTTAATGATGTTGATCCTCCCAATCCATGAGCATGGTATGCTCTTCCATCTGTTAACATCTTCTTCTATCTCTTTTTTCAGTGTCCTATAGTTTTCTGCATATAGGTCTTGTACCTCTTTAGTTAGGTTTATTTCTAGGTATCTTAATTTTTTTGGTGTGATGGTAAATGGGATTGCTTTTTTAGTTTCTCTTTCTGTAATTTCACTATTAGTGTATAGAAATGCCACAGACTTCTTAGTATTAATTTTGTATCCTGCTACATTGCCGAATTCATTAATTAAGTCAATTAGTTTTGGAATGGAGTCCTTTGGGTTTTTTATGTACAATATCATGTAATCTACAAATAAGGACAACTTTATTTCTTCTTTTCCAATTTGGATGCCTTTTATTTCTTCTTCTTGTCTAATTGCAATGGCTAATACTTCCAGTACTATGTCGAACAGGAGAGGTGAGAGTGGGCATCCCTGTCTTGTTCCTGTTCTTAGGGGAAATGATTTTAGTTTTTGCCCATTGAGTATGATGTTAGATGTGGGTTTATCATATATGGCTTTTATGATGTTGAGGTATGTTCCTTCTATTCCCACTTTGCTGAGAGTTTTTATCAAGAAGGGGTGTTGGATTTTGTCAAATGCTTTTTTCTCGGTCAATTGATATGACTATGTGATTTTTATCTCTCAATTTGTTTATGTGATGTATCACATTTATTGATTTGCGGATATTAAACCATCCCTGCATTCCTGGGATGAATCCTACTTAGTCATGGTGTGTGATCTTTCTGATGTACTGCTGGATCCGATTTTCTAGAATTTTGTTGAGGATTTTGGCATCTATGTTAATGAGAGATATTGGCCTATAATTCTCTTTCATTGTGCTGTCTTTATCTGGTTTTGGTATTAGGGTGATGCTGGCTTCATAGAAGGTGTTTAGAAGTGTTCCTTCTTCTTGAATGTTTTTGAATAGTCTGAGGAGGATAGGTTTTAATTCTTCCTTGAATGTTTGGTAAAACTCTCCTGTGTAGGTCCCGGGCTTTTATTTGCTGGAAGCGTTTTGGTGACTGCTTCAGTTTCTTCCATAGTTATTGGACTATTGAGATGTTTGGCTTCCTCCTCATTGAGTTTTGGAAGGTTATATTTTTCTAGGAAAATGTCCATTTCTTGCAGGTTGTCCAATTTGTTGGAATAGAGTTGTTCATAGTATTTTTTAACAATCCTTTGTATTTCCACAGGGTCTGTTGTTATTGCTCCTCTTTCATTTCTGATTTTTCTATTTGGGTCTTCTCTCTTTGCTTCTTGGTTAGCCTGGCTAGAGGTCCATCAATCTTTTTTATGTTTTCAAAGAACCAGCTCTTTGTTTTGTTGATCTTTTGAATTGTTTCTTTGGTCTCCAAGTTGTTTATCTCTGCTCTGTTCTTCACTATTTCCTTCCTTCTGAGTACACTGGGCTTTTCTTGTTGCTCTCGTTCTAGCTCTTTGAGTTGTAGGTTTAGGTGGTTTATTACCATTGTTTCCTGTGTTTTTTTTTTTGCAGTAGACTTGTAGGGCTATGAACTTCCCTCTCAACACTGCTTTCACTGTGTCCCATAAGTTTTGTATTGTTGTGTTGTCATTGTCATTTGTTGCCATGATGTTTTTTATTTCTTCCTTGATCTCTCTGTTTACCGAGTCATTGTTTAATAGCATGCTGTTTAGTCTCCATGTGTTTGATTTCTTTCTATTGTTTTTATTATAGTTGATTTCCAGTTTTATGCCACTGTGGTCTGGGAAAATGCTTGATATGCTTTCTATCTTCTTGAATTTGAAGAGACTTTTCTTATGACCCAACATATGATCTATCTTTGAAAATGATCCATGTGCACTGGAGAAGAATGTATATTCTGTGGCTTTGGGGTGAATGTTCTGAAGATGTCAGTTAATTCCATCTGGTCTAGTGAGTCATTTAGGATTGATGTTTCTTTACTGATTTTTGTGTTTAGAGGATTTGTCCAATGGTGACAGTGGGGTATTAAAGTCTCCTACTATGATTGTATTGCTGTCAATCTCTCCCTTAATATCCTCCAAGAGTTTTTTTTATGTATTTAGATGCTCCTATATTGGGTGCATATGTTTACCAGAGTTATTTCTTCTTGTTGGATTGTTCCCTTTAGTATTATGAAGTGGACTTCCTTATCTGTTATTATGTCCTTCACTTTGACATCTAATTTGTCAGATATAAGTATTGCAACCCCAGCTTTTTTTTCATTTCCATTTGCCTGAAATACCATGTTCCATCCCTTCACCCTCAAACTGTGTGCATCTCTTTTCCTGAGGTGGGCTTCTTGCAGACAGCAGATATATGGATCATGTTTTCTTATCCAATCGGTTACCCTATGTCTCTTCATTGGAGCATTTAATCCGTTCACATTTAAAGTTATTATTGCTAAGTACTTATCTGTTGCCATTTTTAGTCCTTACCCCCAAGTTCCTTCTTTGCTTCCTCTTTCTTTTATTACAGCAGGCCCTTTAACATTTCTTGCATTGCTGGTTTGGTGGTAATATATTCCCTTAGTCCTTTTTTGTCTATGAAGATTTTGATTTCACCTTCAATTTTGATTGAGAGTCTTGCAGGGTACAGTATTCTTGGATTCAGACCCTTCCTTTGCATGACTTTGTATATTTCATTCCATTCCCTTCTGGCCTGATGAGTTTCTGTTGAGAAGTCAGTAGCTAGTCTTATGGGGGTTGTTCCTTTGTAGGTAACTTTCAGTTTCTCTCTGGCTGCTTTTAAGATTCTTAATTTGTCATCAGTGTTTGCCAATTTAATTATAATGTGCCTTGGTGTCAGTTTGTTGGAGTTCATTTCCTTGGGACTCTGTGAGCTTCTTGGATTTGTGTGGGTTTTTTCTTTCCTATATTAGGGAAATTTTCCGTCATTATTTCTTCAAACAGGTTCTCTAATTCTTGTTTAGTTTCCACTCTTTCTGGAACCCCAATTATGCGGATGTTGTTTTGTTTCATGTTATCCCAAAGTTCCCTTAGGCTCTCCTCTTGCTTTTTAACTTTGATTTCTAGAAGCTGCTGTACTTGTGTATTTTTTCCTACCATGTCTTCTAGCTCACTGATGCGGTCCTCTGCTTCTTCTAGTCTACTTTTGATGCTTTCTATTGAGTTCTTTGTTGGAGTGATGTCGTTTTTCATTTCTTCTTGTTTATTATGCACCTCCTCTAGGTTCTTATGCATTTCTTCTTGCTGCTTCTTCATCTCCTCTTGGGTCATCTTCATTTCCTCTTGACTATTACTCAGATTGTTGATTTTGTCTTCCATTCTTTTCATCCACCTTATGATCATTTCTCTGAACTCTTTCTCGGGCAGGCTTATTTCTGCTTCTATTTCATTTACTTCCTTTTCTGGTGAAACCTGCCTTTCTGTTTTATGTGGGCTGTTTCTTTTTCTGCCCATGGCCTTTCTTCTCCGGATGTCTGGTTATTTAGTTTTCTCTCCTACATTGATTGAAAGGCACAAACCACAGGACGACCAGGTACAGCACACAAGGCACTGAGTAGAAATGTATTCAAGATATTAATAATCACAAGGAAGGTGACCACCAATGAAGGACAAATTAGGGGTAAATAGAGAAAGAAGAAGAGGAAAATGAGGAAAAAAGAAAAGAAAGAAATGCCAAAATCAAATTGGGAGAGTGAGAAAAAGAAAGATAAATAAATGAACAAAGAATAAAATAAAAAGGAGAAGAAGGAGAAGGAAAGGGGAAGAGAAAAAGTCAGAGAAAAAAGAACTCGTATAAGAGAGAAAAGTGGAACAAAATATAGATGTCAGGAGACAACTCCAATAAAACAGTCACTAATCCCAATAAAGGCCAGCAACCAGTATCTAGAGATTAATGCAAACTGCAAATAGCAACTGGTATCGAGGGAGGTGAGGGAAAACAGAGGTTGAAAACAAAGCAAGCAAAAAACAAAATAAAACAAGTAGAATAAAAGAATCTTACAAAAAATTTCAAAAAATCGATATAATCACTTTTCAGGCAAATAGCAACAAAAGGACATAGAGAAAAAACAACTTTTTGGCTAGTGAAGACAAGAAGAGAGAGGTTTGTGTGGACTTGTAATAGGGGATTTGAAAATAGATATATAAATGGGGTTAAATTTTAACCAGGTAAAGAGAAAGAATAGGGAGAATCTAAAGTTGGAAAAGGGAAAGAGAAACAAGACAACAAAATGGGGAAAGTTAGGAGGAAAGTGTTGGCATAAAGGTAGAGTTTTGTTGGAGTAAAATTATGCTAAAGGAAAGGTGAAAATAGAATGTAGAACTCTAATCCCGAAATAAAATAAAGAGAAATCAAAATGATACTTGTTTTTTTTCCAAAAAGGTAAAGTACTAGTAGTAATTAATAATACTAGTTTAAAACAAAAATGTAACAATTAAAAAGGTAAAATCAATTGAGGCAGAAAGAAAAAAAATAGTCTTTTAATTAAAATATGTAAAAATGAAAAATAAAAATAAAAAATTTAAAAAAAAAAAAAGGAAAAAGGAAAAAAAAATAGAATGGTCCTTCACTTCCAGTATTATTCTGCTTGGCACTCCTGTTTCCCAGTAGGGAAGGTATTGCAGTTCCCTGTGTTCCCCTCTTTATTCTTTTGTGGTTATGCGAGAGTCAATTTGTGTGTCATCCACTGGTGGCAGTGTTTCGGAATTGATCTCTGAGAGAAAGCACAGGACCTCTCTAGGCTGTGCTCAGATCCTGCTACTCTGGTTCTCAAAGCCGGTTTGTGGGGCTTTTGCAGCTGGGACACTGTAATAACTTCCAGGCTGTCCCTCTGCCCCAGAAAAAAACGAGTCATTTTCCAGAGCTCCCCTCTGTCAACAGCTCAGAGAGTTTGCCTCCACACTTAGGGATCACGCCCTGCCACCTCCGAGGACCTCTCCAGAGGCAGCTTTCCCGAAGCCCGGCTCCCACAGTGTGCGCGTCTCTATTGTGCGGGGGGAGGGGAGGGGGGTAGGAGACCTCACCCTGTCCCAGGCGAAACCTGACCCTTTTGTGCGCCACGAGGATCTCCGAATCCGCCGCCTGGAAAGCTGTGCTCTGGGTCCCTGGCTGCTCGGTGGGTGCCTCCGCCAGCCGCAGCTTTCAGACCTCCGCAGACATCCACCTCCCTCTTATCTCAGGTGAAATCTGACCTTTCCGTGTGCTCTGTGGATCTCTGATTCTGCCGAGTGTCTGCGCAGATTGGAGAGCGGAGTTCTGGGTCCCCGGGTCTCTGGCTGCTCGATGGGTGCCCCAGCTGCAGGCTTCAGGCCGCCGCAGACATCCACCTCCCTCTGCAAGATGGCGTGGTCTCCTTGTTTGTGCTGGTGGCTCTGGTGGACAAAAACCCCGTGGCAGTGGGGCTGCCTGGCCAGGAGAGCCCCGTCCAGCAGTCCCCCACCTTCTCCTGGCGGGTAACTGCCTCTTAACTTGCCAACAAACACTCCCAGTGCGTCTCTCAGCCGCTCTCTCTCCCTCTGCCCAGCAACTAAGCTCCAGACGCATCTGTCTACTACACTACCATTTTCTCTCCTCTGTACCTCAGCTTTTTGCAGCTCCTTGGAGTCTCTGTTGTAGAATTTCTTTTCTACAGTTGTATAATTTTTCTTTTCTCTAGTTGTAGAATTTCCACTCAGCCAGCTTTCCTGTGGTACTCGATGATGACTGTTTTATCTTTTAGCTGTAGTTTTGAAATGGTTGTGCAAGACAGCAGTTTAGGTGTTCACCTATGCTGCCATCTTGGTTTTCCCTTTAAAGGAGTTATTACCACCAAACCAGCTCTGCAAGAAATGCTAACGGGACTCTTGTAAGAAGAAGAAACAGAAAGAGAGGAAGGAAAACAGACATCAAGAATTAAATGGCAAAAAACAAGTAACTACCAATAATAACCTTAAATGTAAATGGATTAAATGCTCTGATCAAAAGCATAAGGTAGCTGAATGGATAAGAAAACATGACCCATATATATATGCTGTGTACTAGACACCCTCCTCAGAACAAAGGACTCACACAGATGGAAAGTAAAGGATGAAAATATTTTCCAGGCAAATGGAAATGAAAACAATGTAGGCCAGAACAAAGTGCCAGGAAATATTCAAAGTGATGAATAATAAGAACCTACAACCAAGAGTGCTCTACCCAGGGAGGAGCCAAGATGGCGGCATAGGTAAACACCTACACTGCTGCCTCGCACAACAATTTCAAAACTACAACTAAAAGACAGAACAGACATCATCCAGAACCACAGGAAAGCTGGCTGAGTGGAAGTTCTACAGCTAGAAGGAAAGAGAGGGGCTCACAGACACCCTGAGGCACTGCAAAAAGCTGAGGTAGGGAGACACGCGCGCTGAGAGAGCGGGTGCCCGAGTACCTGGCTGGCTTTCTCTGACGGGAGGGAAACGGAGACTCCCAACGGCATTGAACCCCTTATCCTACGACACTAAACCCCAGATCCAGCTGAAACTCATACGGTGGAGTTTGGACTGTGAAAAGGGAGAAGTGCACGGAAATTTAGGGGAGTCGCAAAAGATAGGAGGGTCTGGTCCCGGTCACGCACGCGCACACACAGGGCGCCGGCGCCACACTGAGGACAGATTGCTGATTCTGCCGCTGGCTTTTGCGACTGGGCGGGAGACAGACCCTCCCAACTACGCCACTTCTGAGTCCACTGG